>JAVJAQ010005920.1:5232500-5417500 GCA_032362365.1 Zygogramma bicolorata
CTCTTTTTGCTGACGATACGTCCTGTATTGTACAGGCGATGAGTGATGAACAGCTTTCAAAAAATTCCACATATTGCATAAGCCAAATGAAATCTTGGTCCATTGCAAATGGCCTGAAATTAAACCTCTCTAAAACAGATTTTATGAATTTTAGTTTGATTGGGCACAAACAAGATGATAGTATTCTTGTGCGAACAGGAGAGATACCAAATTCATCTTTAAAACAAAGTAAAAACGTGAAATTCCTTGGTTTGCACCTTGATAGCAGGTTGAAGTGGGAAACTCATATTGAAAAGTTGGTTAAACAACTTTCAGTATGCAACTATGTGATTTTACAACTGTATAAAATATCCACAATATCCACCCTGAAAATGTATTGTGGATGTGTTAATTCTGAGTTAACATATGGATTGTTATGCTGGGGAAATTGTACAAATGTTGAACGAGTGCTCATTTTACAGAAGCATATCCTCAGAAGCATGTTCAAACGCACTGACTCGTGTCGCTCTGTATTTATTGATGAAAAAATTTTAACTGTCATCAGTCTTTATATTCTTGAGGCTGCTTGTTATGTAAAGAAACATATAAATGAATTTCCAACCTTCAAAGATGTAAATAAGTATATAACTAGAAATGAGGACAAACTTTATTTACCCACAGCTCATCTAACACAAGTTCACAAAGGACCATTTATGACATCAATAAAAATCTATAATAAGCTTCCAATTAGTATAAGAAGTGAAAATAGATTTATTACTTTCAAAAAGTCAGTGAAAGACTATCTGAAGGGCCACGCTTTTTATTCACTTGTGGAATTTATGGCAAACAAACACGACTTCTAAATTCGAAAGGAATTTTAATATGCTTTGTGTTTTGTAACTCGATGTATGTATTTGTATTGTATTTTATTTTCAGACTTTAGTGTAAGTGTACTGACAATTTCGAAACCTGTATTGGTCAAATGAAAATAAATATTATTATCAAGTCAATTAGTTAGGGATTCATCTGCTAGCAATAATTTATGTATCAGAGAGCCAAGTAGCAGTACATCTTCTGAAATAACACATGTGTGAATGTTGACTGACATTGGGGCTGTAAACAGACCTTAAAACACTGGCATAAAAATCGAGTAACTTTGATGTGGGAGATGAAAAAGTTGATGAGGAAGCAGAAATATATTATTCACAGAACACATAAAGGTTTTTTTTGTGGTAATCAATAATTTTTTTCAGATTGTACTACGACAACCCAAAAACTGCAAAGAAGAGGTTCATCCACAAATAACAGTACATAAACAATGTTATGAATTGAAATTTTTCACAATCTTTGTTTTATGTAAAAAAAATATAAAATTTACACAAACGATGTGAACATTCCAAAAGCAATTGAAAGTCGACATGACATACCTCTTCTCGAAAATGCGCTTTTCTCTGATGTTCCTTCAGCGTGTCCTTCCTCGTGAAAACTTTCTGGCATTCCTCACACTGATGCACGTTTCCTTCATGGAGTTTGATGTGTCTCAAGTAGGACTTTCTGGAATTCAGAACCATGCTGCAGATAGGACACGTATACTTCTCTTTCGGCTGTTCGTGGTCTCTCATGTGCACCTTCAAGTTCTTCCACATGGTGAATTGTTTGGAACACTTTGTGCATGTAAATGATTTCTTTTCATTTGTCGCTTTGGATTTCTCACTACAGCTGTGAGTTTGTAAGTTTTCTTTGGAATCGTATGAGCTATTGCACAACTTGCACTTGAATATACCGCTGTGCGCTTGTTTCAAGTGTTCACTGAGGTATTTCTTTTGGAAGAAGAGCTTATCGCAAAGGGTGCATTTGATTTTATAATATGATTTACATGCGTGGAACTGGTAATTTTCTTTTCGAGCAAATACCTGCAACAAAATATCATTTTTTTTTCTTATTTATTTCATATAAACATCTATATATATATACGTACACATGCATGGCACATACAAACATTGAAAGAAGACAATTTTAGTGACTGGCTTCAAAATATTCTTTCAGATCATACGGTTCTAGATTCAACAGAAGTTGTTTCACTTTATTCTTAAAGACCTTGTGCGCCTTGATAGACTTGATATTGTTTGCTAATTTATTCAATATGCTGATGCACATATTTGAAGGATTTCTTTCCGTGAGAGTTAGTCTGTGTATAGGGAAGTTTATGTTAAGTGTTGGTGTATTATAATTGAGATTCATGTCATTTTCTGTGAACACCTCCCTGTGCTTATGTAAAAATGTTAAACATTCCAATAGATATAGTCCCGACACTGTTAAAATTTGTTTTTCTTTGAATAAACCTCTGCAGGATTGTCTGAAGGGCATTTTATAGATATTTTTTGTAGATTCTAATCTGTTCCCCAAAACATAATTCCATATCTCAACACTGATTCAAAATTTGTATGGTATAGAATTTTTACAGTTTTTTCATCCATGTATTTTGATGTTGTTCTGATTGCGTAAATGACTTTGTTCAATTTTTGATAAACAAAATCAGTCTGCTTATTCCATTTCAAGAAATTATCTATGAATACTCCTAAAAACTTTGTGTATTCAGTTATTTTTGCTCCCTGCCAATTTATACTATCTGGTTTTTCTTTTCTGCACCTGTCTGTACTAAAAATCATCAAGTTGGTATTATTTGCATTCAACAGTAATTTATTTTTATCGAACCAATTTTTCGATCTTGAGAAGAAAATATTTCCCTGCCTTATTAGGTCATCGCTTTGTTTTGCTCCAATTATTAAATTTGTATCATCTGCGTAATTTACTACAGTTTCTTCAGCGTTCTTGACAATCGTATTTCATATGAGTATTGATAGTATGACAAGTATTACTACATATTGAATATATTAACATCAATTGTAAATGTGAGTTCGTGCCATAAAAAATTTATGGTTTATATTGCGAATATCCATTCATTGGCAAGACACAAAAAAAACACCAGAGAGAAACACTGGCCTATTTGGGGGAATTCAATTTAGCGGTAGATACATAAAAAAACGCAAAACTATTTCATAAGACGTAACAACAATATGGAGTGAAAAAGAGAAGGCGGAATAGCTAAGTCTTCTTTTTGATATTTGAATGAATCATAATAGATGTTACTAACTTTTGTTTGAAGTCAGCTAGTGCTAGAAATTACAAACAAGGTGTTAAAGAATAGCATCAATAATTAAGAACAAGTTCAACCCTGACATTAACACAAAAAAACATTGGAAACTATTTCAATTGTTCTTTCGAATATTGTTTTCTATGTCTATAAGGTTTTCGAATAATAATACATTCATTTCTTCAATTTGAAAGCATACTTATATAATACAGTGTATAGTACAGTATATATATATATGTATATATATGTATATATATATATATATATATATATATATATATATATATATATATATATATATATATATATATATATAGAATAGAATAGAAATATGCTTTATTGTCCAAGAATAAATTCTCGTTGACAAAGTAAAATCACAAAAATATAAATATATATATATATATATGTATATATATATATATATATATATATATATATATGTATATATATATATATATATATATATATATATATATATATGTATATATATATATATATATATATATAAAAATAAATATATGTACAATATATAAAAATATCATTAGTCATGTTACTACAGATACGAATATACAAACAGTACCCTAGCATATCAGAGATGTGAATAGATATCAATACGAACCCAAATAAAGTTTAAAGCTGAATAATAAAAAGTTGTTACATATTATGTTATACGTCCTGTCATACATGTAAAAGATTCACTCTGTTACATTAGTTACCTATATCGCAATTACGCTGTTTGCGACATGTCAGCATGGTATTCATCCAGGCTATAATAGGCTTTATCAAGAAGCAGATTCTTGGCCGTTCTTCTAAAAATTTTATGATTTAAAATATTCTTAGTTGACACTGGAAAGTGATTGAATATTTTTTTCCCTCATATACATATTAGAATGTTTTGTTAAGGTCATTTTAGATATTGGGAGGTGAATATTACAGTTTTGTCTAGTATTATGAGGTCTATTTTATATATTATATATATATATATATTTTATATATTATTTATATATATTATATATATTAATTATATATATATTATATATATATATATATATATATATATATATATATATATATATATATATATATATAGTAGATAGGAAGTCTTTGCTGACTTGTTAGGAAACAAAAAGGAAGTTCTTGGGTAAAGCAGCAAGCAAAACGTGTACTCTTTCAACACTATATTTCCGATATTTCGACAGTGAATACTGTCATCTTCAGGGAAGCTACAAATGGTTAACGAAATTGCTTTTCAAATATGAAGCGAGAAAAAACAGTGCTACTTACTGTGTTACATTAGCAACCATTCTCAATAATAATAGTGCAATAATAAAAGAAAACGTCAAAAGTGTAAAACATTAGATATAGAAATACATGCAAATAAAAAAAATGGTGAAGCACAATAAGAAAAATATCAAAAATATGAGGTATGAGGAAAATACAAGGTGAAACATATTCTTTACAATTCAGAGAAGTTATGTATTTGTGCAAAGTGTAGCAGTTTCTGTACAGTAATAATGATTTCACACGTTGTTTGAAAATAAAGATATTTCGAGACGTCTTTATTTCTGCAGATAATGAGTTAAATATTGAATACATATGAAATTTATCAAAAAATGAATAAATACCTTATTGCAGTCATGACAAGTGTATCTCCCTGTATGCTGAGCCATATGCAGAATGAGCAGCTTGAGTTTCTTGAAGGATTTCAAACAAATGTCACACATCAACTGATCACTTTCTGGTTCTTTCAGTTCAAAATTGAACGAGTCCAAGTTTCTCACGTTTTCATTCAGAATGAACTCCGTATTCAACAGGTTTTCATTCCCCAAAAAGTTGCCCTGATTTTCTATGTTTTCCAAATCGAATTCTTTGAGATAACTCTGAGGCAAAGCTAAACTAGGATTTTCTAGACTGTCGATCATAATGTCATTCGATAGAAGGGGCCCACCCATATGAATTTCTTTTGGCATTTTAAGAGGCGCTTTTCTTGATTTATCTTGGAGAGCTGTTTCTGGCTCTGAGAGTTTCAAAGTATCGTCACTGTGAACGATTTTCTTGTGCTTTTGATAGCCCTGAAATGAAAAGGTATGATTGCATATTCGTTAGCAGTCAGAGTCTTCATACTTTTGAAGTTCTGAAAGTTGAATTACATATTTGACAAAATCTTTCCGATTTAGCACGGTAATGGTCGACTAAATGTGATGCAAACTCTGTCAGATTTTTATCCACTTTTCCACAATATTTGCAACTCCAGGTGTCTCTTGGGGTAACATTCTTCTTATTTTTCACTAAGGTCTCAGATACTAAAAAATATTTATTTATTTATTCCTTTATTTAGCACAGCTAACTAAACCTAACTAACATTAGGCTAATGTCAAAATATTTAAACAATGAATGAAAAATATAAATGAATGGTCACATTCACAAATAATAAAATTCAATTACTTATATATAAAATATCGACAAAAAGTAGGTAACGAGTATTGATACGGATACAAAATAACAAATACAACAATTTTAAAACCTTAAATAATTAAACCCAAAAATAATTATACAATCATTCGCCCATTATGTGCATTTCCAACTTTATTTTGAATTGAACTATCAAATTACAATCCTTGATACCATCATCCAAATTATTGAAAGCCAACATTTCTGCATGATAAATCGATTTTTCAGTAAATTTCTTATTTTTGGTTATAGTGTTCATTATGTTGACAAAGGAAAATATTAGGAGGGAGACATAAAATACACTTGGGATTTCATCTTAATAGGTCAATATAGGTGGTAGATAAAAAAATTGCCACCTTCAAGTAGCAAATCGAAATTTGAATTAAACGGTAATCTTGCAATGGGAAGATTTTTGTTGATAATTTTGATTATCAAAATCATTTTTGTTCTCTGAATCAAAAAATAAAAATTACAACTTCTATGGAAGTAAAATCTTTATTTTTAACAAACACTCTCTTTTGATAGGTACATGTGAAGTGAAAGCATGCAGTGTTGTACTTTTGATGGAACTTCCTGCATATCATAGTTGATAATTTTCATAAGCAGATTCAGCATTTCCAAAATTTCTGACTCTTTGGGAGAGAAAATTCATCATCAAAACAGAGAACTATTTGTGGGAGAATTCAAAATTTTTATAATTTACAAACTGATATTTTTTCCAAAACGTTTATCAGCCATTTTTTTATATTCTGCTAGTCTCAGTGGATGTGTCCATTCCATAATTTCGGTTCATTTCATACTCTCTCTATTTTGATATTTTTTCTGAATATTGACTGTTAACTTACCTTCAGTAATAGCAACTTGATCTATAGTTGTGAACTCGTCTTGATGAACAGTTGGCCTCAATAGGCTTTTCTGCATTTTTGTAGCATAGTATGGCGAGTACCATACTTTCAACTGTTCGCCTTCAGATATGTCTCTAACAGTCACATAATAAAGATCTTCTCCATCCTAAAATATCTCTTTGAGGTCACAAATTGAAAGTATAGGCTAATTGAGTGGGTTATAACATGAAAAAAAGATGTAAAGGGAAATTAATATGTGTATGTGCTTGAGATATAGAAAAACATAGAGCAAACAAATAATTTCAATAGACTGCAACTGATGTTGTTGTTCTAGGGCCAGTTTACATACTCCAGTAATCTGTGGTTGAAGTGGAAGGAGTTCAGTTGCTGAGCATTATCCAATAGAATCCTTTGTTGCTCTATAACTGAACCACAGTCCACTGGAGCATGTACAACTGACCCCTAAAATTGGACACAGCCATTTCATTTTGACCATGACAGGCAACACCTCTGACATCTCTATCTGTTGCTTACATACAATGACTGACGAAAAAGCAACACCATGAATAGATTCACTTCAAGGTAATTAGGTGTCTCGATTCATGAAATTAGTTTGCAGGTAGCAAATTATTGTCAAATATCAACAGGAGGGGATTGTATAAGGAATCGAATGCTGCCTTAGATATACTGGGTGTCCATTCATCTGATTTACCTGATAACAAATTAGATTTTGTTCCTCGAAACTACTTGCAGCAGCAATAAACATCATCCAGCTGCACTCATTCTCATCACTTGTGTCCAAAAAGTATTCCGAAAACTCTTCCTCGGAGTCATAAAATAATTTCAAAGGAAACTCTATAGCTGGTAATAACGTATATAATTTTTTTGCTTGCAGGGGTCCAAACTGTACTCCTTTTTCCATAAAACACAGGGTAACAACTGTGGAAGTATCATCTGCTAAAGTTCTTATCTCTAAATCGTCAGGTAAAGTCAGTCTTGCTTTGGACGGAATAGGTTTATCTGGAATCTTAATAATTGGTAAATTTACAATATTATCAGAAAAAGTGTCTTTCTTTCAAATTTCATTTTAAATACAGTTTTGAAATTTTCACATCAGTATAAAGTAGTTAGGGGATGCGTATTTTTTTCCAATTTTCCTACTTTATTCAAGAAATTAATGTCAAAGAAGTCCAATACCACCTGAACTTACATGAGAGACTAATCGAATTATATTACAATCCATTGGAAAATGATTTGCTCCACATATTCCACATACTACATTATCCACATTTTGATTGTCAACAGCCTGGTGTTCCATTTCTGACGGTACTTCAACAAATTTAATATTTTCCATAAGGATACAGGGATATTTTCATATTTTTTTTATTTTCTTTTGCTTTCAAAACAGTTATCTTCTTCTTTTTCTTGTTTGTGAGGGTGACATGCAGCACTAGAATAATCAGCCAAGAATAAATATGTTTCAGTTTCGAAACCCATGACTTTTCTTAAGTTTAAAAAAAAGAAATGTATGTTGATACTGTAGATTCCATCGATTACATTACAATTACACAACTAATAAATGATTGAGTTGAGTATGGGGTTATAGTTATCAATCACAAAGCATATTAGTTTCGAAAGTACCTATTCATGAGTGGTTTTTGGGACTTCAATATTTCAACCAAAACACTATCCTAATTGTGGCCAATCATCGCTATCGTACAAACCATATTCAAGGTTATCTGCTGGAGGATCTTTATCATTTATCAAACTCGTCACTAGATGAGTTTCATAATTTGAACTGGATGAATAATTTCAAAATTTGAAAGAAACTGAGTTATTTTTCGGACTACTGTTGAAATTGGACATTGGTAATACTGATTGCTGACTTTTGTAAATTCATTGATTAATTTCAAAATAATCAAAATTGACAGACTTGGTTAAAAAATTATTTGATTCATCGTTATTTAAGTCGGGTCAAAAATGGGTTTCAATGATATGGTAAATTTTGTAGTCTATGATAATCCCGTCTCTAAGACAGCTTTGTCTCTTTCCAAATCAACTTTGAATCTTGTCACCGTAAGTAATTTATATTTTTCATAAAGAGGTAACGAATTATCGTCTTTTTTGCTCTAGGGCAACAAAACTACTATTCCTTCTGTAACAGTGATTACGGAAAAAACACCACTGTGGAAAATGGCGGCAGAATGTGGGCCTTTTATCAAAATAGCTGGAGTTATGGGAGCCTCAGCTGTAGCACTGGGTGCATATGGAGCACACAAATCATACCCGAAAGACAAAGTTAATGAGCTCAAGCCAATTTATGAAACTGCAAATCGATACCACTTTTTTCACACATTAGCTCTATTCGCAGTTCCTATGACTAAGTATCCCAAAGTGGTAAGCTCTTCGTTCAAATATTTGATATGATTTACTTACTGATTTCTTTTAGTCTGGAAGTTTACTTATAACTGGAACCATTCTATTCTCTGGGGCATGCTACTACCATGCATTCACAGGACAGAACAAATTAGCCAAATTGGCTCCAATAGGTGGCACCCTACTAATTGTTGGATGGCTCTCTATGGTTGTTTAAGTAGTCTTTGATAATTAGGTAATAATAATATATGTTTCGAATTTATTTTCAGGTGAATAACTTGATATCCGTCTGTGGTCAATGTACAAAAATGTAATTTTTTTGTCAGTAACATCAATAAACAATAAGTACAATATTAAAATTTTGAATTTTCTTGGATAACTTCTTTGTACTAATCACTATTTTTTGTCACACACAGTAAATACATAAGTTGAATGGCATTCATACATTTTTTCTGTCAGCAAATGACATCCAATGTTCTACAATGAGTCATGTAGGTGACCAAATACAATTTGAAAAAACTGATGAAAAGGAATTCTTTTCCCAAGTTTTTCAATGTGTGGTATATATTACTCATAAATGTAAGTGAATATTATACCATCTTTCCTAATTTTATTCAATCGTAAAACTTGTGTAGGTCCGATTTTACAAGAATTGTTTTTGAAGTGGATAACCCTAACGCCAAGAGAAAAATTTTTACTCAACTATATTGCATTTTACGCTTTTGAAAAGCCTGAAATTGATTTGTTTGCCCCAATTATTCAAGGGTTCAGCTACTGGAATAATATTCAGGATACTGAAGGTAATCCCTTTCCAACATACTTCTTCCTCAAAGTTTGATATATTCTAGGTGCTTGTGGTTTCCACGAAAACCCACTAGAGTTCAAATTTGATTTGGATGAAGAGAAACAAATATTCCAGATAATAATGATCATAGATCAGATCATATCAGATATTCTGATAAGACCACTGTTGTGCATAGAAATAAGGAAATTCAAGACTGATGAAGGATTTGATAACAAGAATTCATTTGATAGTGGAGATAAGTAGTTGAAATTATAATTTCATGCTATACTTTTCGAATGAGAGGTATATCAATTGTTAAATGATCTTATTTGGATTTTATTCTGAACGTTTTATTTATATTAAAGTGTTGGAGAGAACAATTTATTGTATTGCATTCAATCCATCTTAGTGCCAAAACTCTACCTACTTGAATGATAATTCCGATAGAATCAGTCACTATGGTGGTTTGAAATCCTTTTTTGAAATTGAGTGGTCTATTTCGCATAAAACTATTCGGCTAAACATTTTTTTTCTATCAGCTATGTTGAGAAAAGCTCTATATGATAATAAAGACTTGTACTTGTACATGGTTCTATTGCAATATAGAAATACACCCTTATCGTCCAAAATAGATTCTCCTGCTAAACTCCTAATGTCAAGGCATCTCAGAGATATCCTACCAAGAGAAATTTCTGAATTTGAACCACGTACGAATGATTATGAAAAAGTTAAAAAATTGTTAGAAAAAGAGCAAGTAATTCAAAAAAAATATGACAAACAATCAAAAACAGATAGTCACAACATTCGAAAAGGTGATAATGTTTTGGTGAAAAAAAAAATTATCGGATACAGTTTGAGAAACCTAGATCATACGAAATGGCGAATGGTAATATTCTGAATAGAAATAAGAGTTCATTGAGGTTTTTAACAGCTCAAAGGAAAGCGAAGAAATTGTAAGTCCGCAACAGAACATAAATAGTAGAGATTGTGATGGGAAATCTTTGGATTGTGAGGGGAAAACAAATGAAACTGATGATGTTATATTTGTTCCTTACTGTACTAAATCTGGTAGAGAAATAAGAGCTCCATGTAGATTAAACTATTCTTAACTATTATGTGAAAAGAAATAGAAAAGTGATTATGAAAAGGGACAATCTCTGGATTAGCTTTAAGTTTCATTTTTGAATAATAAAAGGTGAAAATTTTTGAAAAAGTAAGGGAAATGTAATGAGCTCAAATAATCCCTAATTGTATGTGAGCCACCATGTATATTTCTTGTGCCTACCATTTCTGATGTTTTTATCAACTTGGGTTTTGATGAATAAAGTCAGTCTGAATTGGAGTCAAAAGGTGAGCATCCACGATGAAACTAAAATGTCATGAAAATTTCATTTCACGAAACATTTGTTTCATGGTGCGTATTCACGAGGAGATAAAAATTTCTCCGCTTGCGATTGTTTGAAATTTTTAATTCATGAGAGACCGCGAAGTACAGTAATCTGCTGTTTTCACGGTGAGTTACTTGGTTCGTTATTTGTGCATTGTGATGGCTACAAAAAAAGATAGAAGAAAAGCTGCAGCTTGTTATTACTTATTTGCTTCGCAAACAAAGAGACCTTACAAATTTGGGTAGGCGAATGGATTAAACAAAGAGAAAACCACAAGTCTATGAATTTTAGAGCTTCATAAAACTACCATTTTGTCACAAAGTTATCCCCTGTAGCCTGACAGCTTTTAGTTTTTTTCTTCTTTCTATTGATACTTTGGCATTGGCATCGAAGACTATGGATTTTATCATTTACTTAAAAGATATGCCCATAACTTCCGATATAGCATCAATGGAGGTTTTTCTAGCCATACGATTTTTATACAACTCTGAAGAGCAATCCCATAAATTGGAATGGGATTCGTAAAGTTCCATTAATTTTAGTGTCATTTGTCGTGACCAATTGACGTTAGCTTTTCTTCTCTTACTTTTGTTCTCTACTTCACTCATTGTTCCAATTTAAAATAAAAATCGAAGAACGTTATTTTCTCATGTAAACACACTAGCGACTAGCGTATACCGATTTTATTTCACGAAGAACGCCAAAACTCATGTGCAGCACGTGAAACAAATATTTCACATGAAACAAGACGCATATCGCGTATACAAGTTGAAACTTGCCCATGAAACAAATGTCTCGTGAAATATTGGGTCATGAAATTTTTAACAACATTTCGCGTAATTCAATAGTGTTTCCACTGTGAAACATGAAAGTTTTAACTCATGACACAAAAATTTCATGATAAACTTTCATCGTGGATGCTCACCTTTAGATTTATTACAATCGATTGGCAACCTTGAGAAGTCAATCTTTGTAAGCTGAGGATCTTCAGTCCTATTAATTTTTAATGTGTTCTCATATACTTTCATGTCATGTATCATTCAATAGTTCCATTTTTTGGTTTATAATTCGTCTTGAACTATGTGATCTTTATTAAATCTTATAAACTACTTCTGCTAGGGATAAGAAATACATGTGTAGCAAGTAGGTATATATTGTGGATTGATATTATGATTCAACAAAAATACACGATAATTTTTCCAAAAATCTCCAATATTATATATAATATAGGATACCTCATAATTATCTTACCTCGAGTTAGGTAATATCATTGTTTATAGAGATATATAGCCAACGATATCGCATTAGCGATTTCTTATCCCAGTAATGTCTTTTCTATTATGTTCCTACAGACATTGTAGCTTGAATCATACATTTTCTTGATTACTTACACATAATACCAAAAAATAGCAATATATGCAGAAACAAAAGCTTTTGTCAATACAGTAGATCTTTCATATTTTGAAGATTGATGCCTGAACTTTAATTTCCTCTATACATTTTATCACCGGCTTTGAAGCATCATTATCTTCTTTCAACATTTCAGTCGAACTGATAAACATGAATCTGCACCTTTTTTTTCCTTCAGAAAAGAACACTAAGTATGTCCTACAGTATCAAGTTAAAAAAAATATCAACATCATAGTGTAGATAACATTACAAAAACGCTTCAATTTCCCTTTACATAGAATAGCAAACCCCAACCCCATCTATAAACGATGGTAATAGAAATGCTTTATATTTATTTTGTTGAAAGATGAGATGAAAATCTATGCTCATATATTTTAAGGACAATTTAAATTAGAAGGACCTCTGTTTAGGAAATCTAATCAGTGAAGAAGCACATCCCGGGGCATGGCCCAGCTCTTCAGGTTGACTGAGAGTCATTCGATATCTGAAGTTAAGCAACGCCGAGCGCGGTTAGTACTTGGATGGGTGACCATACAGGGAAATACCGTGTCGAAAGCCCGTAAAGCTGCAGCGGAATAGCATATCATAGCTCGCAGACAATATATCAATGAGCACAATATATATTGAGGATATGCCGTCCTTCGGAGGGGACGTAAAGCCGTCGGTCCCGAGTCCATGGATGTTGGGCTTGTTGAAGATCCCTACCTCTGGTTGGAATACCAGAGGGATCGGCAAAATTTCCGGTTGGGGGAAGTGTGCTCACCGGCGTCGGTGATTGGCCTTGGTAGCGGAAATAGGCCGACGTTAAATAAATATTTGAAAAAAAACATCCAGCACAAACCAGTGCCCTTACTTCCATCAAGATTGATATCTTGCCCAGTTCAAGAACCGAGGGAGTAAAAATTATGACATAAATCATTCATTCGAAGAAAACAATTTTTTAGTGGAATTCGAAATTATAAAGATACGAGGCTATTGTAACAAATATATTAGGAGAGCAAGACAGGTTCTAACTAAACTGAAATATATCAATGTTGATGTTTATTTGACTCAAACAAATAACAACACATTTTCAAGATCAAGAACGACTGGATTACTTGTGTAAAATATACAAGAACAAGATTGAATAAATATAGTTTTATAAACGCTAATTTCTACATAAAAATATAATGACTTCCACTACAGATGTCAAACAGCAGCACAGTAGTCGAACTATTTATTATGCTTCGGAAATTCACATCTTAATCAGCACCCATTTCCAAATTCTTGGTTGCTACTACTGCATTACGACTAAATGCTTTTGGTTCTGAATTATTTCATCTTCAGTAATGAATCTTTGCCATTCAGAGAAAGAATTTCTTTGGAGGCCTTTTCTTGTTGACTTTGGTTACAGACTCATCATCTGAATCTGGCAACACTCTCCGAGTATCGTTTATTCCAGATGTCTCACCAGGTCCCTTGGCAATGAGGTTTTCTTTCCCAATTATTGTGCTTTGCGGATAAAGGGGTCTCACCTGAAACAATGTATTTGTTCGCATTTGTAGTTTGTCAGGTTGAAACTCAGTTGTTATTACTGTATCTCCTGTGCATACATTTTTGATAAGGCAGTATTTTCGTTGAATTTCATAAGAAACCAGCAAATATTATTTGAATTTTGACATTATTGATAACAGCTAAAAATACTTTCTTTTCGTCGTCTCTCGATGAATCTCTATGGGATTTCTACAAACGTCGAAAATAAATAATTTTTTGTGACTGACCTTTCCATATTTAGATTGATGTTTTTCCAAATTCAATAATCATCAGTTACTCTTCTATCTAGACAGTGAAAGAGACTAGTTTCAAATTTGTTTTCATGTTGCAAGTACTTTAACGTTCGGTAAAAATATAGTATTTGTAAGCCAGAAAAAAAATGGTTTGTGTAATTCAGATGGTGGGGGTACTCTTTTACAGATCATCGCAAAATTTAAACGCTCGCCACTGACGTATCTTTATCTCCTTGAAAAACAATATACTATTGATCAAAACTTTCTGTGTTGTATTCAGGGTTGGGCTGATTAAAATCATGATTTAAATCATTTTTTTTTCAGAACCAGATAACAACATAATATGAAAGTTTTCTCAAAGATCAAAAGGAGTATCTGCTTTTGGCAAAAACAACAAAAAAGAAGTACATAATTTCAAATTCTTCAACTAAACGTAACGCCTAAATTTGATTACTGTATATTGTCAGTCCATTCATTTTCGTTATACAATTTGAACAAAAACACGAGTTTTCCTCTTGTTCTATGCCTAATCTGTTTTTAATATCCGAGTGTTCGACTAGCGAAATGCGTGAAATTGTTGGGCAACGTCAATTTATAGGTTAAGAAGGAAGACAAGCCTCAACAGGAATATTTTTGCAAAATGCACAACAGACGTGTTCGTGCCTCACTCGGCACTGTATAGTGAGTGTATAGGACAGAAGGAAAACGAATCGCGACAAGAATTTTCTTGCAAGAGGCGCGACAAATGCGTTGTCACAAGTTTTTGAGCTGCAGATTGTATCAACATTTTTAAGAATAGAATAGAATTTATTCATCTTGAAATTTACACATAATGTAACAAAAAACCATCACATCACACAAATTTATCAGACTAGTCAAAAGCAAAGCGATAAAATAGGACTTACACTATACCGTGTGTCACAGACTCATGGTACACCCCCGTTTTCTCCTTTGTTTTTCTAGCTATATTTTTGAGATTCGGAACATCGAATAAGCTCACTGAACAGCATTTCTCGACATATCTGAAAGAAAAAAACAACTTCCAATTTTTCCGAAAATGACATCAACTTTCGATTCTTGAATGGGACACCCTGTATATTGTTACATGATCGGCTAGGGATGATCATGAGGAATCCAACGATACCAGGTTTGATGATGTTATCTCCAATGACTGCGGAGATATCGCCATTTATATTATCCATAAGCGCAACGAGTAGGAGAGAGAAACTTTACTGGCGGGTCAATCCAATTCTCTCTCCCACTCATTGAGCTCATGGATAATATAAATGGCGATATCTCCGCAGTCATTGGAGATAACATCATCAAACCTGGTATCGTTGGATTCCTCATGATCATCCCTAGCCGATCATGTAACAATATACAGGGTGTCCCATTCAAGAATCGAAAGTTGATGTCATTTCCGGAAAAATTGGAAGTTGTTTTTTTCTTTCAGATATGTCGAGAAATGCTGTTCAGTGAGCTTATTCGATGTTCCGAATCTCAAAAATATAGCTAGAAAAACAAAGGAGAAAACGGGGGTGTACCATGAGTCTGTGACACACGGTATAATAAAATTCAGTTCACAAGTAGGATTTACACTATATAATAAAATTTCATTCAAAAATTTGAAAAGTCATCGATGCTATAAAAGGCATGATGAGATAAGAACATATTTAATTTCTGCTTAAAACTATTGTTTTTCAGCTGTAAATGTATATCTGTATCCAATATGCTACCAAACTTATTAAAACATTTTACACCTATATATTCAGGTGAATGTTGAGCAATTTCCAGACGTGAAAATGGATGATGTATATCTAGTTTACTTTGTGTGTTGTATGAATGTATGTCGACATTCTTAGGAAAAGTTTGTTCATTTTCTTTGATATACAATATGAGCTGGGAAATATACAGACTTGGTAAGGTTAAAATGTTGGCTTTTTTGAATAGTGGCCAGCAAGATGTGGTTAGTGGTGCATTAACCATTGTACGGAGTATTTTTTTCTGGACTATAAAAGCTTTGTTGATATTTGCTGATGACCCCCAGAAAATCAAACAGTATTGAAGGGTTGATTGCACCAACCCGTAGTGTAGGAGCTTAAGTACTGAAAATGACACTGTGTCTCTCATACTACGGATTAGATAACAGAGAGAACTTAATTTTGTACAAACTTTGTTTATGTGAAATTCCCAAGTGAGTTTTGGATCTAAAATTAATCCTAAAAATTTAATTTTGTCGGTGTTTGCATGTAACTAGTTTTTGTTGGATTTAATACAAGTCCATTTTTTTGAGAATAGTCATTGAATTCTTGTGATGCTTTATTGCTATTGTCAATCAGTTGGTTGAGTTGATTTTATACTTATACATTAAAATAATCAAAAATAATTTCAAAAAATTAAAATGTTCAAATTTAAAAAATCAAAAAAATCTAATAAATAGTGATTTAAAAAAATCAATGATTTTTATTTTTTTAAATCAGATTCTGCCCCACCCTGGTTGTAATATAGATATTTTACTTCAATTTTTGGTTGTTAACTATACACATTGAAGAATGGATATATATGATTGAAATTACTGTGAACCAAGTGAATATTATTGTTTTTTTAAAACCCTGAAAATTTTAGTTTCCTTACAGGGGTTTTCATACAAGGTTATAGGTAAATGAATGATAATAATGGAAAATACCAAATGCCATCAAAGTCTTCCAGCTGAACATTGGTACATGTATCTCACAGAACTAAGTCCTATTGGATTGAAATAAGGTGGAGAAAAATAATTATATGGGATGAGGTATCACAAACCTTCTTGAATTTTTTAAAATTCTTTCCGCTTCCACAACTGACTCCATATGAAACATCTCCGCTTACTCTAGATCGGATTGAAATATTCGCCATAACTTCCACGACTACTTTATCCCTGAACAAATCAATGAAACTCTGTATCTGCGAATCATACTGTTCTTCAGTTTTCACTTCACTTGGTGTTTCTTTCGATAACCATGTACCATGCATTTCTGAGCTGTTGGTTTTTGATATTTTGGAGTAGTCCAACGTTTTATCAGGAGTTTTGTTATCCAGTCTTGTACTGGTCAAGATGCTACGTGAGTTTTCTTCGTCAGACGTTTTACGAGTGGAGGTTTTGAAGGGATTTTCATCAGAAAGTTGGGTTGATTCGCTGCTGGGCTTTCTTGTAAAACTGAAGGGATTCACTTTTTTAGAAGTCGGTTCAGGTTCTTTTCGGGATTTTTTCATCAGCAGAGCGAACGGGTTAACATTTTTATCCTTTTCGCTTTCAGTAATACTAGGTTCTTCTTCAGCTTTTCTTTTCTGAGACACAACAGTCTGAAAAAAATCAATATAAAGAAATGAAATGATATAAAAAGCATTGGGATGGCATTCACAAACCTTTGAAATGAAGTTATCAAGAGTTTGTTTCTGCTTGTCTTCTTTTCCACTTTTCTTCTCGACTTGTGAACTTGTCTCGCTGAAAGAAAACACTCTTTAGAATTAAAAAAAACTCATACACCAATCATGTTTTCACCTCAAAACAATTCTTTCGTTCTCCACTTTGATTTTCTTGAAGGGATTCTCGTTATCTTGTTCACTCCTTACTCTCTTTGTATTATCCTTCTCTGAAATAGCTTCCCTAGAAGGTCCGGGATTGTTTTTTTCCCTCCTTAATGGTTCAGCACTAGGGTCAAATGTATCTGGAATGATCATTCGAGTTTCACCTTCAATTTTACAAATATCCATGGAGAAACATTCGCTTTCCGTATTCTGAACCAGAGCATTGTTTTGTGTAGGCTCCCTTGCCCTCGTCCTCGGAAATACCTCTTCTACCCTGTTGAAATCTGGATTGCAGTCTTTTTGACACGATCCGTGAACTATGGCCATCGCTATCTCCTGAAGTGGTATGGTCCTTTTGCCCTTTTTTGTGAAATCCTTGATAATTTCATTGAATGATCGGTCATCTTCTTGGTCAGGAGTTTGGATGATCAAAACTTGTTTGGGGGTATTAAGAATATCTTCAAGAGGCATTGGATCCTTTTCCCAAGACATCGGCTGACCACCTGAGGTAATAGGATATACCTTCTCAGTTTTATGAAAGAGAACATCAAACAATTGTTGAGAGGAAATCTCTGTTATTGTTATACATTTATATACGCATTCTAACAAGTTAATAGTAATAATAATAAAGATTCACATGTAAATCAAGACAAGAACTAGAATACAATAATTTATGATTTTGATTCATGTAATTCTATAAGATAAATGTCAATGACATTTTTCAAATGTTGAATAGTACTTAGTAGTAGTAGTATTTATTGGTCATATTTACATACAGAGTAGGTACAATTGGCAGGTCAAGAAGAAAAATCATCATGTGGATAATATCGCGTTACACATAGATAAAATTTTTAAAAATATAGGTAAAAAAGAAAACTATACTATATTACACCTATTTACACATTTAACAAAACTTACTCAGTGAACATTCAGTGTTTTGATTCGAATGCCAGGAATTCCTCTATTGAATGGAAGCTATTTTCCAAGAGATTTTTTTGTTGCATTTTTAAAGCTGTTACAGCTATTGATATCCTTTATATATTTTGACAAGTTGTTATAAAGAATTTTGCAATTATAACATGCAGACTTTTTAAATTTTGCAGTTTTATGTTTTGGTATTTCCAAAATAAAACTTCTTGATGGGTAGTTATGATGACTTCTTAACACATTGAAGTCAGAAATGTTGCTTTTAACGAAAGTTACACATTTTAAAATGAATATAGAATGGAAGGTCAGAATGAAGTGTTTCTTGAAGACAGTCCTACATGACTCCCTGTATTCTAGATTGAATAACAGTCTGATTATTCTGTTTTGGGAAGTGAAAACTCTACATTCAGTAGCCAGTTCCCATGTTGCAATATTATTTGATATATGGCTATATGCAAATGCATAGTATAACTTCATCAACCCTCCCTGGTCCAAAATTGTTTTCATTTGAGAGATTGCATAGTATGCTTTATTCAGTTGTTTACAAACTCTATGTGGGAGGAGAAACTAAGGTCAGAGTTAAGCCATGTCCCAAGTAATTTGAGGCTGTCGCTAAATATTAGATTTTTATAGAAAATTTTTGTAACTGGCTTTCTCATATGGAAATTTATGCAGGTTTAAAATGAGTCGATTTTTTGGCACCACTGTTTCATTTCAATAAAAGCTTTTTCTATATTACTGTGCAATTCTTCAAGGGTTTCTCCACAGATTGTAACTGTTGTGTCATCAAACATTGTTACTTGTCCAGCAGTAATATGATTGGAAATAATGTTTACAAAAAGGAGAAAAATTAAGGGTCCCAAGACAGATCTTTGGGGAACACCAAGAGAAGTAGTGCATTTATTTGATAATTGTTGTTCTACTTTGATGAGAATACTTCTGTGGGAAAGATAAGACTCGAACCATTTTAATAATGCATAATAGAACTCTGTAAAGTTTCACTTCTACACTTATTGATTGATATACAAGGAATGCCTTATATATGCTGAAACCGAATAGGCATATCTGTATTGAAAAGCTCCTTAATCAGCTTGTATTATTTCTCATCTGATTCATTATTGTATTAGTTGAATATCAATCATCTTACCTACTTTCTTGATAATTTCCTCCATCTGTTTTTTTGATTTCTCTTTGAGAAACATGAATATTTTTCCTTTGAACAATTGTTTCCTCGACACATTATTATTGAATTCAACTTTGTTCAACAAAGCTTCAGCCATTGGTGGATCTCGATAGTCATCTATATTAGGGGGTGGTAAATTCTTGGAAACATTTTCAGCAAATTTGGTCCAATAGCCAGGAACCACTATGGGTTTTTCATCTACAAGTGCATGCAGAACTTTTATGGTTAAAGTTAATTCTTCAACAGTTAGGTGGGTACACTCCGAAGTCCAGTTTTCTGTAAGTACCCCTCCCAGAAGAGCAATTTCCTTCTTTAACTTAGCTTTGCGAGTATTACTCAAGCGTGTCCCTGTGGTTACAAAATTTAGTTGCTTGAATCTGAAAATACATTTGAGGTGAGATTTTGAAACTATCAAAGTTCTCAACTTTTTAGCATTTTCTTTATATCAAATAATAAATCTAACATTTCAATACTTGTGCCTAGGAATACTAGGAGCAGTGGAGTATTTCCCATATTTTGAATATGAGCAATATTAAATTCTTACATGAATTGACTGGAAATTACTCCAAACTGGATAATGTCATTATTTTCTAATCTGATCTCTTCGTTTGGAGCAATCTCTACATCTCTGTGGAGGGTTTTGTATTTGGCTCCACAATCTTCAAGGGTTGCATAATTGTCCTGCAAAATGAGATTATACTTAAATCATACAGTTTGGAAATTGCACTTTGGAATGCCAAAATGTTATGAGAATCGAGGCAAATTATTATTAAAGATATTATATATGAATTATCAGCTTCTTGAACAAATTTCTTAATGTATCATACCTATCACCTACTTTTATTCGAATTATGGCGTGCTTTCTACTTATCGACTGGTCTTTTTGTATAAGAATGTCACAGTCTTTTCGCCCAATAACAAACTCAGTTTTGTTCAACAGATAGAATGTTTTTCCTAGAAAGTATTTGATTGCTAGAATATTTATGAAATTTTAATCAACAATAATGCATGTACCATCATTTTTATTTTCTAATAAATATAACATTTTCAAATAAATTCACAGCACATCACAACATAAACGGTATAAAGTATAAACACAGTAAACAGGGACGAGGGACGACACAGCACACAGCACACAGCACAACAGGTTGACACTTGACTTGACACTTGACCGTTACTGACATATGTCTATGTCTCTGTCATCAAATGACAGAGAAAAACCACCAGTAGCGTACCAATACAATATTACGTTGGGTAATAGAGAACTTCGTCCCAAGTTGGCAACATGAAATATTCGTGAAAATTTCTAGATCAGGCAAATGAAATTTTGCTGTAAATTGTGTTTGGATGGGCTCGTTTTGATAATTCCTGACTCAAAATTTCTACTTGCTTCTTGAAAGAAGCTGATATCTGATTTGCTGAAAAACACATCAATCAGTATATACGTAATTATACACGCAGTAACCAGCAGAGAACCCAAACAAAATTTGTAGGAATTCTTTAAATGAAAACTATGATTCTCATTATATGAAGAAGAGCATAGGTAAGTGTTTTATTTTTTTTTCATCCGTTTTTTGTTGGACGTTTCCAGGTGAGGTACAGGAAACAGTGATTTGCTGCATCTGAAATTATAATAAAAATACATATTAGGTGTTACAAGCTCCATTTTTTAGCGTAGAACCCAAATATACTCTTCTTCCTTTTGGAAGTTGTGGACCGTTTACAGTTCACATCAACTATGTGAAGTTCTAACTTCTTTTTTTGTACATATATCGATCGCAACCACAATCGGTAGGACTATGCTTTTGACTGCAGATCCTTTCCCATGATAGGAATCACACGTCGAAAGGTAAGACCTCGTTATTCCTTATAGCCGCACAAATGTATTCTTCCTGAGGGATGACATTCGTTATAGGGGGACGTTATCGGAAAAAACTTGATACCGACAACCTTTCTCTTCGTGAATATGAGTTAATGTTTCGGGATTTTTTCGATCATTTATAGTGTTTCTTCTCTTGGAATTCCAATCTCAACTTTTACTAAATACAGTAAGATATGAGGTTTACAAAAACTTCACAATAAGTAAGTCTCCCAATAATTTTTAATGACATTTATATTTTTTTGATAAATAACTACTATGTATAAGATTATTTTTCCTTGGAGGGATTGGCAGCGATCCACGCAAGTGCCTTGAGAATAAGTGGAGGAACAGGGGGTGGTGTCGGCAAGTGTTTTCCTTCAGGGTGAAAGCCGTTCTCGTCAGCTGTATATTTCACGTTGATCTCATCTCCTTCGGGCGAAGTATACAGGAAAGACCCTTGAACGAATAAATCCACGCCATCCTTGTCGATTTTCCTCACTTTGCCCTCTTCCTGGACGTATATACCATTATCGGTTTCATACCTGAATCAAAATAATATAATAATCAATCATGTCCCAACCAGCAAAATTGTTTTATTTCTGACCGGTATATTATAAGCTTATATTATCATCATAGTTACGCTATCAATAAAGAGGGTCATAACTCCCTTGGGACATTATAGATTTTATAATTTCCTCTACCTTCCACAAGTAAAAATAAAATTATATATATATATATACAGTGAGTAGTAACATTTTTCCGTGTCAGCCAGTCCAGATATATCTTGTATTCTTTTTGGTATACGGCTTCACTTTTCGATGGAATTAATGATTCTCTTGCTTGTTCAGCTTTTTTCAAAATATCCTCCATTATATTTGGGGTAGAAAACACGTTTTTACCGCAAACACAGCTTGATAACTAAGTTCTGTTTATAAACAAGTAACATAGCAACAACCTAGCAACAAGAAAACTCTACTATTGGAAAGTTCATAATTTTATGCGACGTCTGGCGGAAATATAACGCACTGCTAGAATTTCACAAACAAACGGCTTCCATTTTTATGTGTGTAAATTTATTGAGTTATTTGGTGTTGATTTGGGAAATCTCATCTGGAGTTGTAATTTTTTTTTTAATAATAATAACAAACAATCATGGATGCAGATCGCTCAGTGAGCCGTATAAAGTGTTTGGTGCCAAGTTGCCGCAACTCTAGTAACCGAAATCCAAAGTTGTCTTTCCACACGTTTCCAAAGATAAATACATCTTTGGTGGGAAACATTACGGAAAGTGGATTGAAAGAGAAAATAGACAGGTACAAGGCTTGGAATATTAAACTGAAACTGCATAAATCACCACCTAGAGCGGCTTCAGTGTGTTACTTGCATTTCAAGAGAGATGATTTCTTGTTACCTGGTGAGTCTGTTTGCCTATTTTTAGGCGAAGTTATGGCGCATTTCATCATCCATGTAATGGAAGCCTCTTTGGTTCGCTAACACTACACTAAAAAATGTCCTGGAACAAATATCATTACATTTTAAAACACAATGCATCTATTTTCACCTCCAATGAATGGTATTGTGCGGCTATTCAAAGCATCATGAACACAGTTATATTAACCTTCAAAAGAAAAATTTCGTACAATGAAAATATAGCAAAAAAAACACCAAAATCTTGTCTAGCGAGGGCAACTGATGACTGGATTTCAGTTTGGCGCGTTATTTCACAAATGTAAACAAGGTAACTATTTCAAAATGGCGGATAAAGTTTAACCACCACCAGCGCCCTCATCGGTCGATATTCTTCCCTATAATCAACGGTACCTGATTCAAATATACCGGGAAGGTAATGAATTGGTACATTTTTCCGTTTCAAAAATGAACAAAATTGTATTGAAATCGGTCAGAAATAAAATTATCTATGTACCACGGGAATTAATGAGCCTTAATAACCTCAGGCAATTGCTGTCCCTTGGGCCAGAGGCCCTCGGGACGCAAACTTTGCCATCGGTAATTAAGGCCCTCCTAATTCCCTTGATACATAAATAAAAATAACTAGTATAATTTCATAATTTCAAAATGCTAATTGATAATATGAGACGTACAGTTAACACGATACAGTTGTAGGCAATGAAAGTGTTTTATTAATTTGTCATAGAAACGTTTATAAAATAAAATTAAAGAACCTTTATAAAATAGTCACGAAATTATCACAGCTTTATTATAGGGGTAATATAGTAACTATATCAACCGTTTATATCTTATAAACGACGCCATTTTATAATGATAGCAATAGCATAGATATTGTAAGATTTATTATTTAGAATAAAACTGAGTTAAGTTTGAGATAAGTCAACACAAGAATTTTTCTATAATCAATAATTTTTTCCAAAAACATTAATGAATGAGTGGCGCCCTTAAATTTTGCTTATAATATGCTATATATTTTTCAATAAATTTTCATTCATAGTAAAAATATAATTCTTTGACGCACCAGTCTTCAACAGTTTCATAAGTACAAAATTAAAAGTACTAAAATGGCTCCAACCTTTCAATTTCTTGGTGTTCAAAGATAGTTGGTGACATATCTATTATATTTTCCTAGTGTCCAATACAAAATTACTTGCGCCTTCAAGATAATAATAATAATAATGATAATAATAATATTTATTCACCATTTCGGTACTTATGTAAGTCAATACAGGTACTACACAATATAAAGAAAATTGAGATCATAATTTGTCATATATAAATAAAACCATAACAGCACATGATATATGAGTATCACAGTTAGATAAGGCACAGACATTTAATTACTATCTTAAAATTAGGATTTTTATCCTAAATAATCCTGGACGCTATAAAAACAATTTTCAATTGAGAATCTTTTGGTGCTATTCTCAATAAATATTACCTAAGATTTAGACTCCTAAATTGATTTAGACAGTTTATTATAAAGTGTGACCGAATTATATAGTGGAGAATTCTTAAATTTTGTCGTTTTGTGAGAGGGTAGGTATTCTCAACATATCACCATGACATGTACTATAATTATGAGTAGCCACATTCACTTCAAACGATGCAAGATTGTTTCGTATAATATAGGTTACACATTTCAATATATATATATATATATATATATATATATATATATATATATATATATATATATATATATATATATATATATATATATATATAAGTATATATACATGGAGCTGATAACAAGTATAGGTTTGCAGCTATCACGATATTCCATATCAAAAATTAACATTTTTAACACTTTTTTCTGTTTTAAATATTTAAACTTTTTTAGAGTGTTATGAAAATGTTATCTACCGAAATGTTTATAAAACTGTTTTGTAGTGTTTGTGAAAGGCCTTACAAAATATTAATAGAGACTATAATGTTTTATAAAACGGTGCCAATTTTCTACTTATACACATTGAAAACATTTGATTATTGTGCAGGTAATGGAGGGAGAAATAAGACGCAATGATGTATAATATTTTGGTATATGGCTAAAATTATAGTAAACCATCTTTCGATTTTTTCTGCTCTTATGCTTTTATCTACATATATTTCTCGAAAGTGGCAATGACTTATTTTTGTTCTAAAACTCTGCTGACCCTGGTAGAGTTTTAATTTCGAAATGGCTCATTATACGTCTACCTAATCAAACTGCGATGATTATAAAGTCTTGTTTGATTTTTTAAAAATACTTGGAGTTTTATGAGAACGTTATCAATATTTAACAAATTCATTTTCATTTCTTTTATTTCGAAAAACGTTTCATAAATTAAGCATTGATTAATTCACGCCAGGAATCTCCAGAATCAATTTGACAATCGTTTCCGTGAATATTTTTTAAGTTATTAATAAAAATAGATGTAACTTACCCATATTCGTAAGATCCATCTGGTTGAAGATCTTGAAAATGTCTGACAGTGGCAAACTGTTGAGGTATGGTTGCAGCGGAAGCTGTGGCGATAACGCACAAAGCTGTTATCTGAAAATGAATTATTTTGGTGGAAAAATAATTATGATTTGAATACTTAGGGTCCTTTCTCTGGACGCTATTCCCAATTATTAGAAAAATATGTTTTGAGATTTGGACCACTCTTTTTCATGATTGGGAATTAGGCTTCACTCATTGCTCGGTTGATTTTATGAGATGAATTATTGTTTTTACTGTGAAACTTTAATGTTACTGCAATCCAAGGGGGGGAACTTTGAGGTGAAGGAATGAAATCACAGAATATATATATATATATATATATATATATATATATATATATGTGTTCGGATAGGTTTCCGCGGTCAGTTGTGTGTTGTTGTTGAGTTCGGGTTGAACCGCGTCTGGAGTTTTGTTCTCGACGTTTCGGCTCCGATTTTGGAGCCATTTTCAAGAGGTGAATGTGACTTCACGCTGAGGTCTCAATCTGCCTACTCCTCAGGTGTTGTCACAAGGGGCAAGGGTTTGTGACTTGACGCCGGGGCCTCAATCTGCCTACTCCCCAGGTCTCGTCACGAGTTCTTTCTGAGGTCTCAATCTGCCTACTCCTTAGATCGAACTGAGGTATCGAGGGATGTTGGGTAGGATTTATAGCAGCGGGTGCTACTAAAGGACCGTTGGATGTCTTGGTGGGGACTGGGCATCTGGAAATTAGGGGTTTCCATGCAGTTGGAAGTCTCTGGCCGTCGTCACGTTTATTTAAGCAGGAAGGTCGCTTCTCGATTTCGATGGCCTCGCGAATTATACGAGCTTGTAGTGTTTTTGCTGTGGCGATGGTCTTAGTGTTCGCAAAGTCTATATTGTGTCCTGTCTCTTGATGATGTTTGGACAGAGCTGAAGATGGGTCTGATTTTCGGACAGCAAGTTGATGTTCGTATACTCTACTTGTCACACGTCTGTTGGTCTGGCCTACATATGTTCTATGGCAATCAGAACATGGTATTTCATATATACCCTGTGATTCGTTGACAATTTTGTCCTTGGGGGAGCGGAGGAATGTGGAGATTTTGTTGCTGGCTGTAAATATCGTTTTTATGTCCTGTTTTTTGAGAATTCGACTAATTTTGTCAGTAACACCTTTAATGTAGGGAAGAAAAGCTTTGTGGGGAACGTTGTTGTCTGTTGGGTCTCTGGGGATGGAATGAGAAGTTTGATGGCGGCGGATGGATCTGTCAATTTGATGGTCTGTGAATCCATTTTGAAGAAGGGCTGATTTGAGTTGGGCTAGTTCCTGTGGTTTGTTATGGAGGTCTGTGAGGTTGATGGATCTGTGGATGAGGGAATTCACAACGGAATTGGTTTGTGCTGGATGATGGTGGGAGTTTGCGTTAAGGTATCGGTTTGTGTGTGTTGGTTTCCTGTAGACCGTGTGGGTGAAGAAGTCATTGGTTTTTGTGATGAGGACATCTAAGAATGGAAGGGAGTTATTGCTTTCGATTTCCATTGTAAACTTTATATTTGGGTGGAGGTCGTTAAGGTGATCAAGGAAATTATGGAGAGTTTCGGAGCCGTGAGGCCATATGACGAAAACGTCATCTACGTATCTGAACCAGCAAGAGGGTTTGTGGTCGAACGTTTCAATGGCTTTAGTTTCGAAGTCTTCCATGAAAAGGTTTGCAAGGACTGGTGAGAGGGGAGAACCCATGGGGGCGCCTTTCACTTGTTTGTAAAAGGTACCTTGGAATAGGAAGTATGTACTGGACATACAGTGACTGATGAGGTTGAGGGTGCCTTTGGAAATTTGGTGTTTGGTTTCGAGAATGTTCAATGTATCTGATAACGGGATATTTGTGAATAAGGACACTACGTCGAAACTCACAAGGATGTCGGTCTGTTGGATATTGAGGTTTTTGAGGATTTCAATGAAGTGGAAAGAATTTCGTACATATGACGAGGACTGTTCTGCAAGGGGTTGGAGAGTATTTGCAAGGTGTTTAGCAAGATTTTGTGTTGGAGAACCGAAAGCACTGACAATGGGGCGAAGAGGAACGTTGGGTTTGTGTATTTTTGGGAGACCATATATGCGAGGTGTGCGTGAGGATTTTTCCCGGGGGATGAGAGCTTTCTTGGTTTCGGTAGGGATATTGGAGTTGTTGATGAGGGTCCTGGTTTTCTTCTCAAGATAGGTCGTTGGGTCTCTGTCGGTGGGTTGATATTCAGGTGAATCGAAATGAGTAAACTACTCGATTCACCTGAATATCAACCCACCGACAGAGACCCAACGACCTATCTTGAGAAGAAAACCAGGACCCTCATCAACAACTCCAATATCCCTACCGAAACCAAGAAAGCTCTCATCCCCCGGGAAAAATCCTCACGCACACCTCGCATATATGGTCTCCCAAAAATACACAAACCCAACGTTCCTCTTCGCCCCATTGTCAGTGCTTTCGGTTCTCCAACACAAAATCTTGCTAAACACCTTGCAAATACTCTCCAACCCCTTGCAGAACAGTCCTCGTCATATGTACGAAATTCTTTCCACTTCATTGAAATCCTCAAAAACCTCAATATCCAACAGACCGACATCCTTGTGAGTTTCGACGTAGTGTCCTTATTCACAAATATCCCGTTATCAGATACATTGCACATTCTCGAAACCAAACACCAAATTTCCAAAGGCACCCTCAACCTCATCAGTCACTGTATGTCCAGTACATACTTCCTATTCCAAGGTACCTTTTACAAACAAGTGAAAGGCGCCCCCATGGGTTCTCCCCTCTCACCAGTCCTTGCAAACCTTTTCATGGAAGACTTCGAAACTAAAGCCATTGAAACGTTCGACCACAAACCCTCTTGCTGGTTCAGATACGTAGATGACGTTTTCGTCAAAATTTTGCGATTTTCATGCATCACGAAAATATCGACTGATATTACCGATAAATTTGAATATTTCCAAACCCATGAGAACCCAAAATCTCACCTACCAAAAATTTAGGCATCCTGTATCACTCAATAACACTACTTGCAATAATTACAATGGAAAATTCTCACGGTTCTTTATAAACTTCACCCACCCTACCCAATCATGAAGAGAAATTACATGTATACAAAATAAGTGGAATTTGAGTTTAAGGTTGAAACATAATATATACGCACCTCTTGCGAAATTTTGAATACCTTTAGTCGGAAAGTTGGAAGCCAAGATTGTTTACTAGATAAAGATGATAGATTTGCGTGATAGTTTGTTCCACCGCGTTTTACCTTGACTTGTTGTCAGTTCTTATTAGGGGAATTCGGAGTGATTGACTGCGAAGAGGAGCCACAGAATCGTAGCAAGGAAAAAGAGGTCTGAATCTAAGAGTTCGATACGAAAGATAAAAGCAATTTTCAGAATAAAAAAATGGAAATAACTACTTCTATAAAATTCATATAACGCATTACTAATACTATAATTTCCTTGGACATTTATCACGCAGTTCGGTCTCCCCTGCAAAAAATCAAAATGAAATTTTCGGCGATCACGTCTATTTTTGAAGATACAGGTCCATTTTGTTTTTAACCATTTTTCACAAATTTCTGTCATTGAAAATACACAAAATTTGTCCTTTTTTTGATCATAACACCGAGCACGCCCTTATTTACACCAGGAAAAAAATATTGTTTAAAAAAAAATCACCCTTCTTCAAATAATCAACAGTTCGTTGGGAAGTTATATAAAAAACGTAAGTTCCACAATTTTTTTTTGAAATTTAGATGTTCACTTCAGCCGAAGTTTTACCAAATTATAATATAATGTAAAGCGTTTGCTGACATCTTCTCTGTAGAAATAACCAAAGAACATTGTTAATTGTTCGAAAATTTTATGACAGATTTAGAAAGCTTGTTGCTAGGAAACAGACCGACACCGTAGGAAACAAGCTTGAGAAAGTTGTTACAAAATTTTCGAGCATTAATCAATGTTCGAGGGTTATTCGGATAGGAAATTTTTTGCTACCTTTTGATAAAAATTGAGAGAAAAACCAATTCATCCTGCTAAGTTCCAATTGTTTTTGACCGTAAACTCTCTACCATCTTTTGTTTTCATTTTCACAGAGCAATCGCATAAACCATACGAAACTCACCTTCGGCTCGTTTCGTATCCCGGTTTATGCTCATGTATTAATAACCATCATTACACGATCGTTGCATAATATACTATCATCTGATTCGTTACAATTACTCGAATTTTCATGTAACAATAAAGCTTTAAACATATAATAAAAAGGTGCTTCCTATATAGAATTTCTCCTAAATACCTCACACGATGTTATTGAACATCGTTTCAGTTGTTTTGCTCTTTCACAAGGTTTACTAATCGTCAAAATTATTGAATGGACGTGAGACGCAGATAAAGATGCAAATGTCAAAGGATAACATTGGATTTAATAAAAAATGTAATCAATTCGACAATTGTAAAACTGATATTATATAATGGCCCGTTAATTTGAATAAAAAATATATTATTCCGGACTTAATGCTTCTGAAACCGAATTGTGGGATAGGTGTTGCTGTTAAAACTGTGGGTTACAATCCATAAATCACAAAAGAACTCAATGACTTCTTTCTCTTCGTATTATGCAATGCCAGGACTGGACTCATCCTAAATTCTGATTCAAAAAGTTGCGCTATCTAGCGAATTGGAATAATCACTCGAATATCATAAAAATTGTTTTACAGAAATTGTTGTTTGAAACATTTTTCCTGAAAATTGCTCTTCGAAGCGAAAGCTTCCCAACATAAAGTTGTAAAAATTTTGATCAGAAATGAAAAAGCCATTTATCGATTTGACTGGACAGTTATTGAGACTATTTTCGGTTCGTATAAGGCATCTTTTGTCTGAATCATCTCTTGGATTGACGAAATGGAAATACTAATCATTTTCAATTAAATTTATTAACTTATTTGATAACAAATACATATATTTCAAAACTGAAAATCTTGATAATATCTGTCTGTGTACTGTGTATCTAGGTGTATTGTAGAATATTTGTAATGACATGACTGCACTTATGTGTTTTTCCTTCTAACATATATTGTATATTTTAGTACCTACTTAATTACTTATATTATTGTAAACATTGCAAATTAGTGTCTGCTAAATATATATATATATATATATATATATATATATATATATATATATATATATATATATATATATATATAAATATATATATATATATATAAATATATATATATATATATATATCATTTTTTTGTGTTATCATGGAAGCTTAGGGTTTCGCGAACTTCTTAAATAAAACAAGGACTATATACGTATTTTTTTGAGTTTAAAATTAGAACTCTGCCTTGCTCGAAGGTAAATTTTATACTTTTTATTGAAATTTTTGTAGCTTGCACTGATGCTAGGGAGCAGATTATTTTGTGAATGAAAGAATAACGTATAAGGACTATGTTGCAACAATAATTTTTAGAAAGCTTACCACTACAATTAAAAAAATGAAAAATACCGCAATGCGTTTTTAAATTCAGGTTTCTATTCCCAGTATTAGTTTTGTTTAATTTTTTTTATTTACATAAATTTTTCTAATGTAATTGTTTCTATTGTTTTTTCAGTTTGGTTTCACGATCAGATACCTAAGTTTTTTGACAGGTTTCAATTGAATGAATTTTAAACACAATGAAAGTTCTTATCAATACCACTTTAATTGGGATTTTGCCTAAAGAATTCAAACAAGGTTTCATGAGTTTTTAAAAATTTCTAAGTGATGTTCTTATTGGAAACGGATATGATAAGGTTATCAACTGACCATCGAAATAAGTTGAAGCGAGTTTCGAAATGAATTTTTATTGACAAATACTATCTTATTGAAGCAAAAGTTAACGGGGAATAAAACCCTTTTATTTTATCCAACGAAATAAAATTTTGTTATGCATTATTTTTTTCGAGAATTCTCAATTCGAATGACTTCATAATCTTGCAACTTTCTATTAAGTTGTACCAAGCTAATTTTGTATTCAAAATTTCATATCATGAATTAATGAGAAGTGGCAGAGACAAAAATTCAGGTAGACCACTCCTAGTGATGAACCCGAAGGCCATGGAATTCATGACAATAAATCGAACAATCGAATTATGAAGAATGAAGCGATCCCATGCATTATTTTGTGGGTATCCTGACCACGTAGATATTATTGGAACCAAATAAACTATAAATCAAAAATGCTTTCAATTGAAACTATCATTTCAATGTTTACCATGCTGAGTATTACATATTGTAGTACTAATTGATACATCTATCGCTAATAAACAATTCATTAGTTTATGATAAATGACCAGTGGCGTATCCAAGAGCTGGACTGTACCGTTGAAGAAATATATAAAAATTTTGAAAATAACCGTAGTTTATGTTCGTAACCTACCACTATCTGAAAAAAATTATAATTAAATGGTATCTGTTCAAGTGAAGAAATGCAAACTTCTGAAACTGAGAGATTTGACATGATATTATTTTTTGAATAGGGTTATATAGTAGAACTACTTTCAAATAATTGTTAACAAAAATAAACAGTATTTATTTTAGTAAAAACTACCAATTCGTTGGGCGTCAATTATTTTTATGATGCAATTATATTGTGTAGTCCTTAGTACTGAATGTTTTCAGGTTCTTAACAGCTCTCCCTTTTTACCCCCTTAGACAATGAATTTCAATAAAATACGAAAAAAATCTTCCAATAATTCTGTTGAAGAATATTTCTGCAAAATTTCAAGTAGATTGAAGAACGTTGTCCCATACAAACTCTGACCACGTTTTTCACCTCCTTAGGGTTGTATTTCAGAAAACCATTCCTTATTGGATGCCTATGTCATACAAAGGAAACACACTCCAAGTTTCAGATCTCTACGATCATTGGTTTAGAATGGGCATTGATTAACCCCTGAAATAACTTTCCACCCCTTTTCAACCCCGTTGGGCGATTAATTTCAATAAAATACGAAACACGTCTTCCATCGATTATGAGAATTTTGAAGTAGATTGGACCAAGGCATCACGTTTTTCCATACAAATTTGACACTAGTTTTTCATCCGCTTATGGGTGGTTCTAAGCTACCTCCCCACCAATTTTCGGTTATAATTACACGAGTGCATAAAAATTACCGATAATTTTGCTAGACGTCAGTGAACAACACAAATAAATGTCAGATAGACTTCAATAATAGAAAAACATTTCGCGTTTAGGTTAGTACTCCATACAATCTATAGAGGAAAGTATAAATGAACAAAAAATAACATTTCCTTGAGAATTTCCTTATTCGTGAATATTCCAATGAAATACATTCGTGCATAAAAATGACCAGATAATTTTGCATTCAAGCGTGATATCTAGTTTATTTTCATATTTTGGCGAAAGTGCCCGAGTCCGAAGGACGAGGGCTCTTTTACAAAATATGAAAATAACCAAATGCAATTTGTATAAGATATCACGCTTGAATTCAAAATTATCTGGTCATTTTTATGCACGAATGTAATTCATTGGAATATTTCACGAATAAAGAAATTCTCAAGAAAATATTATTTTTTGTTCATTTATACTTTCCTCTATAGATTGTATGGAGTACTCACCTAAACGCGAAATGTTTTTCTATTTTTGAAGTCTATCTGACATTTATTTGTGTTGTTCACTGACGTCTAGCGATAAGGTTTCAAATGTGTTGTTATGGTGACTTGATACAATGCAATTACCGCTGTAAGTTTTCGATAATTGCATTGCTCTTATGGAACATTTTATATATGAGGGAAATATTCAGCCAAATCAGTTCGGGGCCGTTCTCGAGTTATAAATAGTGTAACTAACACGACTTCCTTTGATATATAAAATAGAAAATCTTTCGTGGGTGACAAATGCATATCCACGAACTGTTGAATTCAAAGTAATATTCAATCTACAATAATTGGCGCATCAAATTATATCTTTGAGTATTGCAGATCTGGATAAGGAGTCGTGAATATATCTCAAGAAAATTGAAGAATCGTTTATTGTTGGCGATGTTATATTTATTGAGTATGGCGTGTGTTCATGGAAAGTGTTAATTTTCTTATTATTATTCTCCTTCAACACTCAAGTCAGATACCTTGGATAAAATTAATTAGTCTAATTGAAAAATATACAACTGAACAATGATCGAAAGATTACTCGAGTCATAGCTCCATCTCATTCTATTAGCAATTTTTCCCCGAAAATTGTTCTTACATGAATAATTGTCCTTCAACGTTTCGATTCTGGAGTCAATCGACTTGTTCCCTAGCAATTGAATTCATGTGATTTGATATTCATGTCTCTCCTTGGCTGATAATTGCATGAAGAATATTATAATTCGCCTGTGAGCTACAGGTCACCAACGGTACAGAGATTTCCTGCCACGTTTCATTGTTGAAGGGTTCGAGAATAACCATGCTGCTCCTTAAGTATGGCGTTGGGAGATAGTAACAAGCCTACTTGGTGGAGGACTTCATTCGCTTAGTATTTAATACCATCAACCACATTTACTACTACTTCTTGTGGAATTCTATGAAGTCTGGACCAATAATCACCATATTTCAATTTCTTCATGAATATGACTGAATAAAGGATATACAGAAGAAAACTCAAAATGCAACAGTGTAAATATTGGAATATACAAGTGTAGCGGAGCAGATTTTTAATCGACCCCGAAAAGTCTCTTGTAGTTTTTGAGAAGTTGTCGACTGATAGAACATGTTCCACTCAGAAGGAACTTGTTTTTGATTAACACAGCAACTTTTCGGTGTAGATTTTAAATCTACCCTTTTACACATGCATATAATAAACGATGAGTTTTGGAACCTTTGGTGTAAAAGTTGAAACTTTTCCTAGAGATCAATTACCCTAACACCAAACTGATATTTTTGCACTCGACGCGCGTTTCGCTAACAAGGTTAGCATCTTCAGGAGAAGAAAAATTGTATCAATTTTTCTTGTTAGCGAAACGCGCGTCGAGTGCAAAAATATCAGTTTGATGTTAGGGTAATTGATCTCTAGGAAAAGTTTCAACATGCATACAATCCAATATTCATTCTCATTTTTTCAGATTTTGGTTGGTTGAGAACCCAAAAACCTGAGAAGAAGGAATTCATCCACCACATAAAAAATGACTTTGGACTTTCAAACTACTACTGTACTTTTCCTCTGTGAATTTCATATTCCAGAAGAGTGATATTAGTCTAGTAAATGAAGGGACGAAACTGTGAATAAGTCTATGAGTTCTTAACTTGTGGCTCAATTTGTAGGTCGTCACAGATGTTTTCAAAGGACCCAAAACTTAACACGATTGCGTTCATGGAAATGGCCGAAAATGGCCCCCCAAACCCAGAAAAATGGGTTTCCCGCCAATATCTGGCTAAATATACGAATTAGAGGATTTTCCTTCATACAAAAATTAAAGATCGGGATAAAGAAAGGGATCCAAAATTCTCCTCATTTCAGCTGCCGCTTTCTCTATAGGAATTCTGTTGTCTATGCATTCGCTTGGAGGCGGGCGGACGAATTGTTTCATAACTCAGGCAAAAAACTGACATTTTTCTTATTTGGCAAAAAGATTTAATGAGCTGTGAAAGTTTTTTTCCGCACCATTTCGCCATTTTATCGACTTGCCATGCACATCGTTTTGAAGCCAAGATGCTCTAGTTTCCGAATACATATGTATTTTTTATGGCTAATAATTTTTTAATTCGCGGTTGTTCCGCAGATTCTACATAACTCCGAAATCGCATGAAAAATGTAAATAAACAAATTGATCATTTATTAGAACGCGGGGTGAGTACAAAAAAAAATTTAGAGATCATTCAGGACCCCCAAGGACCCATTATAAAGAAAATTTTCCGATAAAAGATTATTTTTGAAAAAAGTTAACAAATTAATGAAACAGTGTCGAAATGGAGCGGAAAAAACTTCCACAGCTTATTTAATCTTTTTGCCGAATAAGAAAGAACTTCGAAGTACATGAAATGATAACTACGGGTTTCCTCATTATCTTGAACTTAGAATCATTGAAAAATGTCATTTTTTGCCTGAGTTATGAAACAACTCGTCCGCCCGCCTCCAAGCGAATGCATAGACAACAGAATTCCTATAGAGAAAGCGGCAGTTGAAATGAGGAGAGTTTTGGGTCCCTTTATCTCGAAAACTCTTCAGTTTTCGGAAAAAATGATTAGAGTCATTTTTGTAGATAATGAGACGATCTTTAATTTTTGTACGAACGAAAATTCTCTAATTCGTATATTTAGCCAGATATTGGCGGGAAACCCATTTTTCTGGGTTTGGGGGGCCATTTTCGGCCATTGCCATGAACGCAATCGTGTTAAGTTCTGGGTCCTTTGAAAACATCTGTGACGACCTACAAATTGAGCCACAAGTGAAAAACGCATAGACTTGTTCACAGCTTTCCTTAGTTTCGGATCTTCAGTTACTGGACTATATTAAAAGATATTCGACAAGAAACAACTGCTTTCTCAGATACCAAGGCAGACGGAAAATGGGGGTGATTCTTCTTCAATGTCCGTCAATAACTTTTTCAGAATATCCATTTTTATCCTATCCCTTTTCAAAGCAGAAAGCAAACCTCTCAGGTCGCAATGATACAAGTGATTAAATAAGACACCCACCCATGTTTTGATTATATTAACAAATTCACTCACTTAACATCATGCGATTTTTCTAGATATCTGCTGAAGATCCACCTGATACCGGGTATCCAGAATCGGTGTCACTTGAAATATGTGTCTCGTAAAAGATTTGAATTTATCGTTTCTAAATTGAAAGTTGCATAACTCCTTCCAACCTAAGAACAAGATCAACAGAGTGTCAAGGTCGCAGAATCTTCCACGAGTGATATACAAGGTGTGCGAAGATTGTTTCAAAATTTGATATTATTATGTCAAATCAATGAAATTGAACATTATTCGAAGTTCGTTGACTATAAGTTTGTACTCACAGAATACTAATAATCAGCTTGTAAATAGCACCTTACAGATATATCGATGCGTAGGTGTAATTTCTACACCCAAAATTGGTAAAATCTATTTATTAACTATGTCAATGATTGCACCTGAATTTCAATTGAGTTTGAAAAATTAAATGTCTTCAGATGCTGGTGCTTCTTGTTTTGCATCTTTTGTTCAAGTATAGGTTAGAGGTGACCTAGATCTCCAACAGATTATGCTGCTTGAGGCTTGAGGAAGCTCTATTGTATGACGGCGTATTGGTGCTATAGCAAAAATGAAAAAATCTCGCAATTGCGATTTTTAATATGTCAAATGACATATTTAATATGTCAATTGTCAGATTAAATGTGTCAATTGACAGATTTAATCTGGCAGTTGCACCATAAATCTGTCAGTTGACAGATTGAATATGTCAATTGACAGATTTAATATTGCAATTGCGACTTTTATGAAAGATCTTTATTCGGGTTGAAATTGTTCGGTTGAAACAATGTCACATTATCATCATACAACCCCCTTGGATCATATAAGCAGTGGTTGGCATTTTATACCTAACATATTCAAAAATCTCATTCATACTAATTCGAAGCTTTCCGACATTGAACGTTTTCATTTTGTAAAAAGGTCCATTCAAGGTAATGCATCCGAAGTCATAACCTCATTTGAAAATTCAGCCAACGCTAATTAACAACGTTATAAAAACAAAAGGCTCATTTCATTGAGTCTCATTGATTTCTTATCCAATTTTCCACCAATAATGGAAGAGTCTACTTCACAACTCAGAAACTTATTGGAAAGTGTCAAAACAAGTAGGAATTATTCTCCCTAAAGGAAGCGAAACAAGTGCCGGGATTCTGTAAACCCATTTTTAGTGAGGGCATCGTGGTATTTTCTCAATCTTGTGTCCTCTTCGAGATATCATTTTGGGTAACCTACAAAAATCCATCATGTATTGAAATACTGCTTCTCCCGTCTTGACCTTTGGGTATCGAACAACACTTTCAACTTCTGTTCACCACTAGATATTTTAAGGGCGTCCTGGCTGAATTCAGTTCGAATTTACAGTTTTTCAATACTGATCTATTCTTAGATTTCGTGACAACGAATCCATCTAGAAAACTATCAGGTGAATTTGAATTGAGTAATTCTTGAAGACCATACAACTAACATTAGATTAGTATCTCGAAACTTAATAATCATGAAATATAAATATTTTCGAAAAGAGCGAACTTCATGTTATGCAAAAAATTCAAGAGTTTATTTTCCAAGTTGAGGAGACAAGACAAGATGATCAATATACAGTGTGTCCAAGATAAGGATCCTAAGCATGGGAATCTCAGTACCTGTTGGAGATACAGCTTGCGTTAAATTAGGAAAAAGTTGTGTTCTTCAAAGCTTATTTACATGCCGTTAAGAAACTTGAAGAATTTTCATGGCCTGCTGAGATATTTGGGAAAAACGAGAATTTGAAAATATCGATTTTATTTTTTTCTGACTTTATTTGAAAAGATATCAAAAAACGAATAACACTTTTTTATTGGCACTTTCAAGGTACTACACGATGGTATTTTCAGTTTTTATATCCGACGTTTCGTTTTCAAAAAACCATCATCAAATTTATTATTTCAAATAGCCCGAAAAAAAAGTACACCCTGTATCTGATTTCATTTTTCCAGAGGTTAATTATCTAAACAGTCTTCTAAATAGTTTTGCAATAAATGATGGTATCGTTCGGTGGTCAAAGAATTATAGTAAAAAAACGGACCTAGTATTTTAGTTCCTAAAATTGCACACCACATATTAAACCCAAAACGTTCTTGATGTCTTGATATTTTCTCAACACGCGGATTTTGCTGAGCCCAGTAATGTGTATTGAGGCGGTTGAAGATACCATTATTAGTGACCATACTTTCGTCGGACCATATTATTTTTGAAGGGAAATTTGAATCTTCTTCACACGCGCGTGTATACCATTCGCAAAAATTTCGGCGCCGTTCGAAATCCCCTGGTTTAAGTCCTTGGCAAATCCTAAATTTATAGGGGTGATATCTATTTTTACGCAAAATAAATTGAGCTGTGGATTTGGCTACTCCTACATTATTTTCGATTTGCCTAGTTGATATTTCAGGGTTCTCAACAACTGCTTGTAAAACATTATTTTGGGCTTCTTCTGAAGATTCCTTTTTTCGAGATAAAACAGGCTTTTCAAATGAACCATATTCTTTTAAATTTCGAGCCAGCTCTAAGAAAATGGACTTACATGGCTGCTTTCTTTCTGGATATGTATTAAGATACATTGCTGCTGTATTTACAGTATTTTTGTGGCATAAAATGAAGCACGTTAGCATGTCAAACTTTTCTTCATGGCTATAATGCTCACCCGGCATATTCGACGATAATAACACAATATGATCTATTCAACAATAAACAATAATAACGACAACAGTAACAATAACTCTAAAAACAACAACTTGACAAACAGGCTAAAAACAACGACAATTACTATTTTATCGTGTAATTAAATAATATTTGACAGGCTCGGTGACAGGTACTTACGTCCAAGCATTTGTTTGCAACGCCTATTTGAATTTTTTTTTAAAAATAGAAAAAATTCAATTTTCCTTCAAACTAAAAAGAAAAGAATGGCATGTGACACATCGTTGAATTCGTAATAAAAAATGGAATCCGATACAGGGTGTCCTTTTTTTTCGGGCCATATAAAAAAATAAAGTTGATACCATACCATCGTGTAGTAACTTGAAAGTGCCAATGAAAAAGTGTTAGTTTTTTGATATCTTTCCAAATAAAGTCAGAAAAAAATTTAATCGATATTTTCAAATTCTCGTTTTTCCCAAATATCTCAGCAGGCTATGAAAATTCTTCAAGTTTCTAAACGGCATGTAAATAAGCTTTAAAGAACACAACTTTTTCCCAATTAAACCTATGGTGTATCTCCAACAGGTACTGAAATTCCTATGCTTAGGATCCTCATCTTGGACACACTGTATAATATTTCATTACCACATCAATTCAAATGGATGCCAATACTCAGTTTTTCTAACCATAAGGTTAGCATATTTCTAAAATTAGTAGTGATGAGCATTTTTGTGGTCACATTCAGCCGTCATTTGAAGTGTATTATGGTCCTAATAGTGGGTGGAATTTTATGGGTCTATATTATTATTACTCATCAGTCAACAATTTAGATATATTCAAAGTTACTGAATATCAAAAATGACGATAGATATATTGGATAATCCCTTTACTTATAAACCTGTTATCAGAGTATAAATGTTCTCAATTTTGCTTCTGTTCATCTCCATTCATAGAATCTCTCTGAGAAATATTTTCATGAAAAACAAACCTGTAATCAGTGCACTGAGTCAACCAGGTTTTTTTGCAAGTATGTGAATAATAAATTTAGCGGCAAATCTGAAAATTTCTTACTAATACCCAAATAGAAAATATATGTTATATTACATACAATATATACTCAACCGTCTTGAATAATATCGTGATGAATAAATGCAAAGTGGTTTCTCATACTTTGGAAAGTAATTAAGACGTCCCTTTGAATTTCAGCGAAAATTGTGCAAACGATTCCCAGTTTCTTTCTGGACTCACTCCAATTGAAATTTACAAGGTTTTGTTTCTGCTCACAAACATTATTTTAATTCACCCCTCCTGATGTATAATCTCGACATGAGATTAGTAAAAGCTGCATTAAACTGACATTTACATTATGAACATTGGAGTATCAAAAAATAACTTCTTTATCATGAAATTATAAACATTGGATCATTCATGGATTTCAATCAAATCAAATATATGAAATTCTAAGGCATTAATACAAAATAAAACTTGATTATGTTACAATATCTCATGATCTCTGAAAATCTGATTCTGATCAGTTTCAATTCCAATGTTGCAAATATCTGAATCATGATGAGGATGTAGTCAGGCAAGTCCGAGCCTGTATGAATATGAATATGAGAAGATAGTTCACGATCCATGGTCAAAATTCTCAGAGAATTATGTAAAATGCAAATTTTTTTTAGTCTGGAGTCGGTATAAAACTAGATAATTTCTTCTCAATTTGCATCAGTTGATCTGTCGTCGGCAAAGAATCACTCAAAATGTTTAAATTGGTAAGTTCTTCAGTAGATCATATGAGTCTAAGAGAAAACGAAAATATGTTTTGGTCAAGTCTAAAATCGTTTCGGGAGAACAATTAATGAAAGCTAACTTTCGCTATGTATACACAATATCAGTAAGTAGTACTCGACTTCAATGTTTGAGATTCATTACAAAATCGAAACCATGGCAGTTTTTTTTTCAACTTTTACAAAAACGCTTGAAAAATCAAATGTTCTGCTGGCTAGAACTGTGAATGAAAGTCAATAAGCTGATTTTATTCTGGTAATAATCATTTATATTTTTGCCTAGACACCATTGAACTGTGATGAACACAGCAACCATATTGTTTTGGATTATTCCATGAACAGTTTTCAGAACAGTTTCTTCATTTCAATTCAAATTTTCCTTGTCCGAAACTGAAAAAAATTCACAAGTGTCAACTATTTGAAATTCATTCGAATGAACGTGTCTTACACTTGATGAAAACTCATTTTGAGCTGACTAAAATGTTAATCCTTTCAATATTGAACACGGAAAAGGACATATATTTGGCAGGACGACTTCATAACCTTCATATTTCATTTTTATCTCCTCAATAAAAAACAAGTTTTACAACGATGATTCGAAAAATCCACACAGAAGAATTTTATAGTAGTGATTATAATTTGTCCAATCATGAGATATCTATCAAATCAACAATATTCTTTTGATGATAACATTCCAGCCAAGGTAATTAATAACCAGAAGATAAAACAGTGACATCCTGATGAAAAAACTTGAAGACCATTTCACTATACGGAGCTGAATTCACTTTTGTTTTGGAATATTGCGTTTTGATTGAATTTTACAAATACATTTGTGTTGTGATAATATGTGGGCTAGGAGTTGAATTAGAAAAAAAAACAATTTGTTAGTTCCTCAGTATCTTGAACAGTTTCTTTAACGCTCGAGGAGTGGATATTTCAGTGCCCGTATTGAAACATAGCAATGAAATTTTACAAACATTTTTCGAACAGGAAAGGGTTACTCTCCTGGCAAGATCGCAAATTAAAGGATAATGGGTGTCCAATCAAATACCAGTGGGAAACCAGTAAAAACTCTGAACGTTTGAAAGCAACTAAATCAATAAATAAACACGATAAAAACATCGTTACACATTAAAAACAAAATGTCGAAGTGACCTTACAATTGATTTGACACTTGACCCTACGGAAAAAATAGGGTAAACCTCCAGAAGCGTCGATTGTTTTTCCCCACAAAAATCTAAACGAAATCTAATCAGTATCACCAGGGTGTCTAGGCATCTTACCGCCTTCCTTCAGAAGGGGTACATGCCATATCAAAATCATTATCACTAAAATTCTCACTCATTTTTGGTTTTTATCCATCCTTTCATTTGGAATTTCAATAAAGCGTCTATTTTGACGACAAATCGATTTTCGTTTTAGTTTGCTTGACAACTGGCTCCTTGAAAATAAACAGTGAATGGTATTTCTTCTTTAGTGGAAATGAAAAACGTCTTAAAACATGATGATATTTCAGTGTTACTAGTATAAAATATATTTCACCCCTCCACTAGCTGTTAGGTAATGGCTTATTTAGAATACACATGTATTCTAAATTAATGGCAGTCGCTTCCGGACTTTTTTAATGATATGTAATATTAAACCTGATAAATTCGATCTCATGACTTCATTCAATTGTCTTAAAACCAAATCCAACCAATTTATGCTCCAATTTCTTCTAAAATTGAAATAATAATATATTGAAGAGATATATTGATCAATAGTTTGTGGATTGGCATCTGAAATTGGGACTATTACGCCAAATAATAGTTTTGCATATACATTTCCATTTTGTCTATAGTAACCCATTGAAAGATCGATCTTAGTACCTTATATTCGCGATTAAAAATAAGCGTACAAGAAAAAAGCGAGTCCTTCCAATTTAGGGATAATCGATTCAATCCGATGCCCATGTAAGCGGGTAGTTAATTTCAAGGGTGCAGTGCATTTTTTCCGGGCGCTAGCAAGGTGGAAATGATATTTAGTAGTTTAGCGACTCTGTGCCATTTTCAAACTTCTTGAGTAAAACCATAGATAACATCAGGACTGATGACGAATTTGATGTAAGTTTACTGATAAGTTTTCGACAAAAACAAAAACACTTTTTCGTTTTTTGCAGGAACTATAACGAAGCAATACCCTCCAAAAACTAGAAATCTCTTGATCACATGCTAATCATAACCTGTCATTTTGACAGTTCAATACATATGTCCAAAACGATTGTTTATAGAGATATAGTAGGTCAACCACATGGAAATATCATTTTGAGAAATGGATACTATGGGTGGATGGCACTAGGGATTTCGTTTCCAAGTCATATCTTTTCTTTCGTTTTTCTTAAGATGTCGTAGCCTGCATCACACATTTTCTTGATAACTTATACATAATACCAAAAGATGGCAATGGATTCAGAAACAGAAGTGGATTTTTTTGTCAATGTCAAAGATCATTCCTGTTTTGAAGACTATTTTGATACCTAAACTTTCATTTCAGAACCTTCTATCGTCAACTCTATTTTGGAGCTTCAGTATCTTTCTTTCAATATTCCAGTCGAACTGACAGACATAACTCTCTCTCTCTCTCTCTCTCTATATAAATATATATATATATATATATATATATATATATATATATATATATATATATATATATATATATATATATATGCTGGCTGGAACTTCCGGTTGATCCGCGTCTGGAAAGATTTACTTGTCTACGTTTCGACTCCCATTTCGGAGCCATTTTCAAGACTTAGTGACCTTGCGTCTAGGTCTGAGTTGTCTCACTAGCTGGCTATCATCACTGGAGATCGAGGATAGAAGGTTGGTGGGATTTGAGGGTTCATTAGTAGTTATGGCAGGATCAGGTATCGGACGGTCGATGGGAGGTTCGAACGGATTGGTTCCCAAGTCGGAGTGAATAGAAGTATGTCGGACCAAAAGTGGTTTCCAGGTATTGGGGAGTCTTTGAGAATCGTCGCGTTTATTGAGACAGTTGGGACGTTTTTCGATTTCATCAACTCATCCCTTCATCAATGTTTTGGTGAACTTTCCGTTTCAACAATTCATCCAACAATCTGGGACACTTCCGTCAGAATATCCCATGAAAAAGCCGATCATATTGCCAATGAAAAAACCAGCACACAGAAGAAAAAGCTCTCAGCACTACTCAAGCTGAAAGCTCCACAATCATCCCCAGCGGACTCACCAGTTTTAGTCCACAACTTTTCTGACACTCCACTCGACCCAGCTGCCCACAACATTTTGTCCAAAGGTTTCAATTTCTCGATCACTCCTAGATCTATTCCAGTCGAAACCATTATAACTCAGACTGAAGCAGCCATCTCTCATCTTCCTAAGAACACTGCCGAAGAAGCTAGGCAAGATGTTGCTTCCTTCCTGAGAAGAGCCAAAGTCCCCCAATCCAATGTAACCCCAGCTGAGAGACGGTCCCTCAAGAATCTCCACAACAATCCAGATATCATCATTCTACCAGCCGACAAGGGCAACGCCACTGTGATCCTCAACACCACAGACTATGTTGAAAAGATGACAACATTGATCAACTCCCCTGAATACCAACACACTTCAAGAGACCCCACCACGTATCTCGAGAAAAAGACCAAAACCCTCATCAACAACTCCAATATCCCGAATGACCAGAAGAAAGCTCTCATTCCGAGGGAGAAATCTTCGCGCATTCCCCGAATATATGGCCTCCCAAAAATACACAAACCGAATATCCCACTCCGTCCCATAGTTAGCGCCTTTGGATGCCCAACACAACCCCTTTCCAGATACTTAGCAAACACCCTGCAACCTCTAGTAGAACAGTGTTCGTCGTATATCCAAAACTCTTTTCATTTCATTGAAATACTCAAAACCTTCAATCTCCGACCAACAGACATTCTCGTAAGCTTCGATGTAGCATCTCTCTTCACGAATATTCCTTTAGCTGACACCTTGAGTGTTTTGGAAACCAAGCATCAAATCTCTAGAGACAATCTCAACCTCATCAGCCATTGTATGTCCAGTACATACTTTCTATTTCAGGGCAAATTCTACAAACAAGTGAAAGGAGCCCCGATGGGTTCCCCCCTCTCCCCAGTTCTTGCAAACCTCTACATGGTGGACTTCGAAACCAGAGCCATTGACACATCTGAACTCAAGCCCACTTGCTGGCTCAGATACGTAGATGACATCTTTGCCATTTGGCCTCATGGGTTTGAAACCCTACCAACATTCCTGACCCACCTTAACACCATTCACCCCAACATACAATTCACTATGGAAATAGAAAAGGACGACTCCCTCCCATTCTTGGATGTTCTCATCAGGAAGTCCAACAATTCTTTCACTCACACCGTCTACCGCAAACCAACCCATACAAACCGGTACCTCAATGCCAAGTCTCATCATCACCCAGCACAATTGAATTCGGTTCTGAATTCTCTCATACATAGGTCCTTCAAACTCACCGATAACCACAATAGATCCAATGAAATGGAAAAGCTCAAATCCGCACTTACCCAGAACGATTTTTCCGATTCCCAAATCCACAAGTCTATTAAACTCCAGCAAACCCGAGATCTTCACCCTAGACCCCCGAAGGACGAACCTGAACGACAAAAAGCTTTCCTTCCATATATTCATGGTGTTACGGATAAAATAAGTCGAATTCTGACACGACATGACATCAAAACCATTTTCACAGCTAACAACCAAATATCCACCTACCTTCGAACACCCAAAGACACAATCCCCAATGAAACCCAAGGAATATATGAAATACCATGCTCTAACTGTCCCAGAACATACATCGGCCAGACCAACCGACGAGTGTCCTGTAGAGCATATGAACACGAACTAGCAGTCCGTAATTCTGACACAAACTCAGCATTATTCCAACATCATCTAGAAACAGGCCACAAAATAGATTTCAAAAACACCAAAACCGTTGCCACAGCCAAAACCCTCCAAACCAGAATTACCCGTGAAGCCATTGAAATCGAAAAACGTCCCAACTGTCTCAATAAACGCGACGATTCTCAAAGACTCCCCAATACCTGGAAACCACTTTTGGTCCGACATACTTCTATTCACTCCGACTTGGGAACCAATCCGTTCGAACCTCCCATCGACCGTCCGATACCTGATCCTGCCATAACTACTAATGAACCCTCAAATCCCACCAACCTTCTATCCTCGATCTCCAGTGATGATAGCCAGCTAGTGAGACAACTCAGACCTAGACGCAAGGTCACTAAGTCTTGAAAATGGCTCCGAAATGGGAGTCGAAACGTAGACAAGTAAATCTTTCCAGACGCGGATCAACCGGAAGTTCCAGCCAGCACATTTCTGACCGCGGAAGCCTAGCCGATCAAATATATATATATATATATATATATCACTGTAGATGGCGCAACAGGAACGCTTCAAATCTTTTTATACACAGGCACTAACTATATCTTTATAAACAATGCCAGAACCAACAAACTTTGGATTGGACATAGATCCTCTTTCCATTTTCTTTCGTGTAATTACATACTTTTTAGTTTTTTTTCTGGTAAAAAATTTTTTTAGAAATACTTGCTTCAGCATTCGACTAAACGTTAATAAATCAATCTTCTATCTGAGACAAATAGATTTTGATTTTTCTCAGTATGCAATAGCAGGACACTTTCAAACCTTCAAATTCATTTCGCTTCAAACTTGCCAAATGCGACTTAATCGTTCTCCCGTGTGCTTTTCCATTGTTTAATTCGTGGTACACAATCAGTAATTACCAATCAATCATGGTGGAAGTAGAAAAATTACAGTACATATAAAAGTTCTTGTGATATTTTTCTCATCCAAATTGTATAATATACTTTCATTTCCAGGCTTTAGTCTCAGCTTTGTTCGTTGCCGTTTACGGCCTTCCCTATGACGAAGTCCGCACAGGCGCAGGCGCAGCTCGCATCGTAGCCCAGGATCAGGCTGTTAACCCAGATGGAAGTTACCAATGGAAGTGAGTATATTTTCTCTTCTGAATATGCAACGACTTTTATTTTATACGATGCTACAAATGATTGAACATTGTTGGAAAATCAACGACAACCGCAAATTTGAAGTAAAATGAAATAATAATCAGAATGACCACTAGAAAAATCAAACATATGTATATTAAAGATCAAAAAACAAATGAAGAATAATCTGATCATCATCTGAAATTGTTGAATTAGTGAAGAAAAGCAAGTCGTTCACAAACTCTTTTCTCCGGTACACATTTGGAAATATCACTAATTATTTCACTATTGACAGTTGTAGCTGTAGAACTAGATTTATTTTTGGAAATTGATTGGTATTTTCCGACCAGATTATCTCCTTTTGACAAGATTAATCCACCAGATCCAAAAAGTGCGATTTCTTTTAACACACTCATTGTCATTTCCAGATACGAAACAGAAAATGGCATCCAAGCCCAAGAAAATGGTATCCTGAAAACACTGCCAGAAGGTCAAGGATCTGCAGCTAAAGGTTCCTACCGTTACACCGCTCCCAGAGGAGAACCCATCGAAGTAACATATATTGCTGATGAAAACGGTTTCCATGCCGAGGGTAATGCCATCCCCCAACCACCAGCAACCCCCCCACTAATCCTCAAAGCTTTGGAATGGATCGCAGCCCACCCTGAACCAGAAGTACGTCAAGTGGTTCAACCAGTCAACAAATACTACCAGTAAAGACAGAAGTGATATTATTAGCCATGTGTTGTAAAAAATAGAGTTATGAAAATATAATGGTATAAAATACTAATTTTTTACTGATTTTTATATATCTATAGTGACAACAATATCGTTGTACATGGCACTCACTATTCAGTTGTTTGTGGGATTTAAAGTGGATATTTGGAACTGTTATTACTGTTGGTTCGAGGGGAAGTGGACCCCAGTAAAAACCTAGTGGTCTCTTCTATTCAAAATGGCAGTGTGAGGGCCATTTTTTCCAAATTCATTATGGCAGCATTGGGACGTCATTTATAGTTCAAAACTACACCTTGACGAAGTAAGAAACAAAAGACAAAAAGCTTCATTTTCGACGAAAAATTGGAAGAATACATTTTTTTAGCAAATCATATTCATTTAAGTTTTCATTTTGAAATTTTATTTCCATCTTCAATTTTCCCCGGTAATTTCATTACAAAGTAGTATTTTTCAAATTCCAACAACAAAGTATGCCTTCTTTTCAATAAAAAAATGCTGAAGAGACTGTGCGTTACATTTTACTTTTTCAGAAGTAGGAAGCAAATAAAATTGTGTTGAATATCGCAGCTCCATGGTAAATTTTTTTCTACTCGACTAGTGAACAGCAATTCTAGATAAGAAAAGCATTGAAATTTTTGGTCGAAGTTCAAATGCTACTCTTTATTGGATTTTTCGAGAAAATTCAAGTTGAAAATGGAATTTCAGAACAGACACTGAGATGTGGGTGGAATATTCTTCAGCAAATGTCTTCCTTCCGTTCTCACTTCTTCGAACTGTTTGACAATATTTTCCTGAATGACTTTATAATGATTCCATATTGAATTTGATAAAATTCTTATACGGCACCATTTTGAATAGAATCGGCCACCTGTTTTGGATCGTTAAAAAGAGAGTTCCATGCTCTATCGTTGGTCTACTTATTGGTTTTATTGGACATTTTCTACTAGGACCCACCGGTCAAACCGAAAGCATTTTCATTTTCAAAAATATCGCATTCGATAACTGATACTTCTATTCCAAATGGATTTCAAAAGTTTTCAAATTACTAAAATGGTGCCGCTCACAATGATTCCAATGTTACTTGGTGTGTTCTGCCAAATTTATAACAGCTTTGGAGACGAACGGTCATACATTTGTTTTAACGCCCGTTAAGACCAAAATTGAAGTAATGGAACTGTTCGAGAACTGCTTTAGACCTGCTCGTGAGCTACACCATAGACATTACAACTAATGTACTGGGTATAAAAAATTGTTCTAAATTGTTCTAAAATTGTTCGTTTCCGTTGACCAGCTGACGAACGTCAACACTCAGAAGTCGAAACTTGTGCGAGCAATGGATCAACGTGGCCTTACCTTTTAACGTGCTATTACCCAGCACGGTGGCCCGGCGAGGATTCGAACCCCGGCCTTCCGCTTGATAGGCAGATATGCTAACCACTACACTAAGAGACAGAAGACTGCAGAACGAGCAAGTTGGAATACTTCAAGTATAACCTAACTATCAGAGAAAGAGAGGTTATGAAGGAGAGAGTAATTCAAGTACAAAATTGTCATTCTTTCCTTCAGAATATCTTTTCAATGTGCAAATCCTTTCTCTCTCTATAATGTATTCCGCATCATGTGTGTGAAACAGTCATCATGACCAGTCCATTAGTTGTGCAGTTCCTCGAGGTACGCCTCTTGAGCGAACTTTATGAAGTTTGCGTACTGCTCTGAAACTGTTCGCTTACTTCAGCCCACACCAATTTGGGACCGCATGGTGTACAGAATCTTCAACGAACAAAACGAGTTCCAAAGACTTCCCAATTTAGGTGAGACAGCAATGATGGAAACATTCTTCAGGTTGTAAAACTCTTTTCAGGTCGAGCAAAAAGATATCACCTTGTCAACACCAACTTCTTAGAAATTTTGTCTTTCGTTCAGGCCTCGAGAGAAACTCAATATCAACTTCAAGGTTACTTTCAACAGATGGACATATTTCGTTGTCATCTTTGTGAGGCCCCGAATATAGCAAAGTCGTACAATCCTGAGTCACATTCTTTCTTCAGGTACCCAAATTGAGTTCTCAAGGAGTCCCATTCATTCTAAATAGAAGTTTTGAGATGGTCAGAGTCACATCAAACTTCAGTCCTATGATCTGAGACGTGTTTCATCTATGGTTTTTGAAAATGGTTTTTTTAAATGTTTTTTCCGTTAACTAGCTGACGAACGTCAACCATCAGGAGACGAAACTTGTGAAATGGGTTTATTTGTCATCTTCATATGAAAAATAAAAATCGTAGTATACTTATATGTGGTGAAATCTTAAGAAATATATGATCATATGAGAGATATTTAATGGAAGTAACACTAGGTTTTATTTCCATTCATTTATATTCATTTCATTTCATAGGATTATATTACCACATTATGTATACAAAACAGATATGCAGCAAGTCACATTCTTTAAGAGGATATTCTCTATAGAAGATTTCAGACGTCTCAACAGGTGTTGTGAGGGTAGTTTTCTACATAAATTATCAATATAGCCTAACTGACCAGGATTCGTATGTTTCTGTTAGATGAAAATACGATTCAAGGAAATGCTGAATATTTCTTTCATAAACACTGACAGAAATCTAACAATTTCTGGACGATTGGCAGAAGCGTGCTGAAAAATATAAAATGATATATAAAATATATTCAAGAATGGGGTGGCATCAATGAATATTTATATAATCATTCAATTTACATCCTCCATTCTCTATCATAGCTGGCTTGTTTTCCATTTCAGAATTGCCAACACTTTTATAATTGGAACATCAGAAAAAATATAACATAGGGTTTCCAAAAATATGAAAAGGCGACGAAAATTGATTTTTCGATTGTTGCACTTCATTGAGTGGAGAAAATAATACATGATTGCCAATTCGGAGTCTTTCATATTTCCATCTATCATAACAAATCATTGCATAAGCCTGCATGCACGTTACTGATTATTGCGATAAAATACTGTTACTTTCAAAGACATTCGTCCATAGCCCGTTGAAAAGAAAGAAAATTAAAAAGTATTGCATACCACTGTGGTATTGCGATATTTTCATACCCTTCATAGTGCTGCTGCATTGATAATTAAGATATTTAATGGCTTTAATTTGGACGTATCTACTTGAATGATATTAAAAATCAGTCTATATTTTGGCGGAGGTATTTGAACAATCTTCACTCCTGACAAGGGCTCATATCGACCTAAGAAATGATATGGCGGCATGTGGAAATTATCTTTTATATTTTCAAAATTTTCGACATGGTGCGATTACATGAAGAGCGGGAAAGAATATCCTTTTTTGTTGCATAAAATATATCTTGGTCACAAAGCTTGAAGAATATACAATATAAGTGAATATATAAATAAATGTCCTAGCAAAGATAATAATCACAAACATGGAAACACAAGAGAGAAATGTATAAGTATGTAAGTATACTATGCTCTATCAATTGAAAGGGTCTTTAATTATCCCAATACATAAATGTTGTGATCCACGACTCGTTAAAAATTATCGCCCTATCACAGTGCCTTCAGGTTTCTCCAAGGTGTTTGAGTATGCTTATGTCCATAGATTATTAGCATTTTGCAAACAGAATCAAATTTTCTCATCTAACCAACATGGGTTTGTAGACAGAAAGTCGACTTCAACAGCAGTTCACTGCTACTATGAAAGGATAGTAGAACTTATCGATGCGGGGGAGTGCCCTGTTGGGATATTTTGTGATCTCAGCAGGGCATTCGACTGCGTCGATCAGGAAATCCTAAAAAATAAGCTGCTTAGATATGGAATAAGGGGTATTTCTCACCAGTGGCTATGTAGTTTTCTCAGCTCAAGAAAACAGTACGTAGCAATCAATGATACGAAATCACAAGTGAAACAGTCATCATGACCAGTCCATTAGTTGTGCAGTTCCTCGAGGTACGCCTCTTGAGCGAACTTTATGAAGTTTGCGTACTGCTCTGAAACTGTTCGCTTACTTCAGCCCACACCAATTTGGGACCGCATGGTGTACAGAATCTTCAACGAACAAAACGAGTTCCAAAGACTTCCCAATTTAGGTGAGACAGCAATGATGGAAACATTCTTCAGGTTGTAAAACTCTTTTCAGGTCGAGCAAAAAGATATCACCTTGTCAACACCAACTTCTTAGAAATTTTGTCTTTCGTTCAGGCCTCGAGAGAAACTCAATATCAACTTCAAGGTTACTTTCAACAGATGGACATATTTCGTTGTCATCTTTGTGAGGCCCCGAATATAGCAAAGTCGTACAATCCTGAGTCACATTCTTTCTTCAGGTACCCAAATTGAGTTCTCAAGGAGTCCCATTCATTCTAAATAGAAGTTTTGAGATGGTCAGAGTCACATCCAACTTCAGTCCTATGATCTGAGACGTGTTTCATCTATGGTTTTTGAAAATGGTTTTTTTAAATGTTTTTTCCGTTAACTAGCTGACGAACGTCAACCATCAGGAGACGAAACTTGTGAAATGGGTTTATTTGTCATCTTCATATGAAAAATAAAAATCGTAGTATACTTATATGTGGTGAAATCTTAAGAAATATATGATCATATGAGAGATATTTAATGGAAGTAACACTAGGTTTTATTTCCATTCATTTATATTCATTTCATTTCATAGGATTATATTACCACATTATGTATACAAAACAGATATGCAGCAAGTCACATTCTTTAAGAGGATATTCTCTATAGAAGATTTCAGACGTTTCAACAGGTGTTGTGAGGGTAGTTTTCTACATAAATTATCAATATAGCCTAACTGACCAGGATTCGTATGTTTCTGTTAGATGAAAATACGATTCAAGGAAATGCTGAATATTTCTTTCATAAACACTGACAGAAATCTAACAATTTCTGGACGATTGGCAGAAGCGTGCTGAAAAATATAAAATGATATATAAAATATATTCAAGAATGGGGTGGCATCAATGAATATTTATATAATCATTCAATTTACATCCTCCATTCTCTATCATAGCTGGCTTGTTTTCCATTTCAGAATTGCCAACACTTTTATAATTGGAACATCAGAAAAAATATAACATAGGGTTTCCAAAAATATGAAAAGGCGACGAAAATTGATTTTTCGATTGTTGCACTTCATTGAGTGGAGAAAATAATACATGATTGCCAATTCGGAGTCTTTCATATTTCCATCTATCATAACAAATCATTGCATAAGCCTGCATGCACGTTACTGATTATTGCGATAAAATACTGTTACTTTCAAAGACATTCGTCCATAGCCCGTTGAAAAGAAAGAAAATTAAAAAGTATTGCATACCACTGTGGTATTGCGATATTTTCATACCCTTCATAGTGCTGCTGCATTGATAATTAAGATATTTAATGGCTTTAATTTGGACGTATCTACTTGAATGATATTAAAAATCAGTCTATATTTTGGCGGAGGTATTTGAACAATCTTCACTCCTGACAAGGGCTCATATCGACCTAAGAAATGATATGGCGGCATGTGGAAATTATCTTTTATATTTTCAAAATTTTCGACATGGTGCGATTACATGAAGAGCGGGAAAGAATATCCTTTTTTGTTGCATAAAATATATCTTGGTCACAAAGCTTGAAGAATATACAATATAAGTGAATATATAAATAAATGTCCTAGCAAAGATAATAATCACAAACATGGAAACACAAGAGAGAAATGTATAAGTATGTAAGTATACTATGCTCTATCAATTGAAAGGGTCTTTAATTATCCCAATACATAAATGTTGTGATCCACGACTCGTTAAAAATTATCGCCCTATCACAGTGCCTTCAGGTTTCTCCAAGGTGTTTGAGTATGCTTATGTCCATAGATTATTAGCATTTTGCAAACAGAATCAAATTTTCTCATCTAACCAACATGGGTTTGTAGACAGAAAGTCGACTTCAACAGCAGTTCACTGCTACTATGAAAGGATAGTAGAACTTATCGATGCGGGGGAGTGCCCTGTTGGGATATTTTGTGATCTCAGCAGGGCATTCGACTGCGTCGATCAGGAAATCCTAAAAAATAAGCTGCTTAGATATGGAATAAGGGGTATTTCTCACCAGTGGCTATGTAGTTTTCTCAGCTCAAGAAAACAGTACGTAGCAATCAATGATACGAAATCACAAGTGAAACAGTCATCATGACCAGTCCATTAGTTGTGCAGTTCCTCGAGGTACGCCTCTTGAGCGAACTTTATGAAGTTTGCGTACTGCTCTGAAACTGTTCGCTTACTTCAGCCCACACCAATTTGGGACCGCATGGTGTACAGAATCTTCAACGAACAAAACGAGTTCCAAAGACTTCCCAATTTAGGTGAGACAGCAATGATGGAAACATTCTTCAGGTTGTAAAACTCTTTTCAGGTCGAGCAAAAAGATATCACCTTGTCAACACCAACTTCTTAGAAATTTTGTCTTTCGTTCAGGCCTCGAGAGAAACTCAATATCAACTTCAAGGTTACTTTCAACAGATGGACATATTTCGTTGTCATCTTTGTGAGGCCCCGAATATAGCAAAGTCGTACAATCCTGAGTCACATTCTTTCTTCAGGTACCCAAATTGAGTTCTCAAGGAGTCCCATTCATTCTAAATAGAAGTTTTGAGATGGTCAGAGTCACATCCAACTTCAGTCCTATGATCTGAGACGTGTTTCATCTATGGTTTTTGAAAATGGTTTTTTTAAATGTTTTTTCCGTTAACTAGCTGACGAACGTCAACCATCAGGAGACGAAACTTGTGAAATGGGTTTATTTGTCATCTTCATATGAAAAATAAAAATCGTAGTATACTTATATGTGGTGAAATCTTAAGAAATATATGATCATATGAGAGATATTTAATGGAAGTAACACTAGGTTTTATTTCCATTCATTTATATTCATTTCATTTCATAGGATTATATTACCACATTATGTATACAAAACAGATATGCAGCAAGTCACATTCTTTAAGAGGATATTCTCTATAGAAGATTTCAGACGTTTCAACAGGTGTTGTGAGGGTAGTTTTCTACATAAATTATCAATATAGCCTAACTGACCAGGATTCGTATGTTTCTGTTAGATGAAAATACGATTCAAGGAAATGCTGAATATTTCTTTCATAAACACTGACAGAAATCTAACAATTTCTGGACGATTGGCAGAAGCGTGCTGAAAAATATAAAATGATATATAAAATATATTCAAGAATGGGGTGGCATCAATGAATATTTATATAATCATTCAATTTACATCCTCCATTCTCTATCATAGCTGGCTTGTTTTCCATTTCAGAATTGCCAACACTTTTATAATTGGAACATCAGAAAAAATATAACATAGGGTTTCCAAAAATATGAAAAGGCGACGAAAATTGATTTTTCGATTGTTGCACTTCATTGAGTGGAGAAAATAATACATGATTGCCAATTCGGAGTCTTTCATATTTCCATCTATCATAACAAATCATTGCATAAGCCTGCATGCACGTTACTGATTATTGCGATAAAATACTGTTACTTTCAAAGACATTCGTCCATAGCCCGTTGAAAAGAAAGAAAATTAAAAAGTATTGCATACCACTGTGGTATTGCGATATTTTCATACCCTTCATAGTGCTGCTGCATTGATAATTAAGATATTTAATGGCTTTAATTTGGACGTATCTACTTGAATGATATTAAAAATCAGTCTATATTTTGGCGGAGGTATTTGAACAATCTTCACTCCTGACAAGGGCTCATATCGACCTAAGAAATGATATGGCGGCATGTGGAAATTATCTTTTATATTTTCAAAATTTTCGACATGGTGCGATTACATGAAGAGCGGGAAAGAATATCCTTTTTTGTTGCATAAAATATATCTTGGTCACAAAGCTTGAAGAATATACAATATAAGTGAATATATAAATAAATGTCCTAGCAAAGATAATAATCACAAACATGGAAACACAAGAGAGAAATGTATAAGTATGTAAGTATACTATGCTCTATCAATTGAAAGGGTCTTTAATTATCCCAATACATAAATGTTGTGATCCACGACTCGTTAAAAATTATCGCCCTATCACAGTGCCTTCAGGTTTCTCCAAGGTGTTTGAGTATGCTTATGTCCATAGATTATTAGCATTTTGCAAACAGAATCAAATTTTCTCATCTAACCAACATGGGTTTGTAGACAGAAAGTCGACTTCAACAGCAGTTCACTGCTACTATGAAAGGATAGTAGAACTTATCGATGCGGGGGAGTGCCCTGTTGGGATATTTTGTGATCTCAGCAGGGCATTCGACTGCGTCGATCAGGAAATCCTAAAAAATAAGCTGCTTAGATATGGAATAAGGGGTATTTCTCACCAGTGGCTATGTAGTTTTCTCAGCTCAAGAAAACAGTACGTAGCAATCAATGATACGAAATCACAAGAGAATCAGGTAAAAATTGGGGTTCCTCAAGGTTCTGTGATCGGGCCCATACTATTCATTCTTTATCTCAACGATTTAGATAAGTTACCAGTTCGATCTGCATTCACGATGTATGCAGATGATACATCTTTCATTATTTCAAATAAGACTGACGATATTTTGACAAAAAAATGTAATACAGTTTTTTCTTCCCTGGTAGATTGGTTTAATGCCAACCGACTGAATCTAAATATCGAAAAAACTAACTTAGTGCGTTTTCATAATAGACAACAAAATTGTTCAGATATGAACATTTCGTTTCAAAATGTTATTACTTTGAAAAGTGTTCACGAGATCAAGTTCCTGGGTTTATATATTGATGACTGTCTCACATGGAAAAGCCATTGTCAAATGCTGACATCCAAACTCAACTCTTACTCATACCAGCTTAGGAATCTGAAACCTATCATATCTAAGAATCAAATTATGGGATTGTACTATGCGCAGATAGAATCTAGATTGAGATACGGACTGAGGTTTTGGGGATTATCGAGTGCTTCCTCTGATGTGTTCTTAGCACAAAAACGTATTATACGCTCTCTTGTGGGAATTTCTACTCGAGAATCCAGCAGAGACCACTTCAGAAATCTTGAAATATTAACTCTACCATCACTGTTTATCTTTGATATGTGTTTGTATATCTACATGAACAGCAATAACTTCATAAGAATAAAGTCAAAACACCAAGTGAATACTCGACAGAAAAATGACTTTCACGTACCCTTCAGCAACACAAAAATTCGTTACAATTCATGTACAGCAATGGCACCTAGGATATTCAATGCATTACCCAGTAATTTAAAGAAATGCCAAACAGTACCTAGTTTCAGAAAAGCCCTCAGAATGTTTTTATTAGATAGAAGTTTTTACTCTCTTGAGGAATATTTAAAAAATGAACGTACATTGAAATTAATAAAGTATTTTAAATATTATGTAAGGAATCTTCCCTTTTACGAGATGTATATCTGTATATGTTTATTTATGTATATAGTGTATCATGTGTGTATATGTATATATGTTGTGTATGTATGTATGTGTATATAGTTTTTGTTTCGACGAATCCCATACAATGTATTGTCTGATGGATAATAAAGATATTGTATTGTATTGTATTGTACTGACTTTTTTAATTTGATGATAGCACCTATTTCCTTGATTTCTGCAGGAAGATGATTTTACATTTTACAGCCATTGTAATTGAATGAATCTTTAATAAGAGTTGTCGAAGGGAGAGGGGGAATATTATTATTTTTATTGCAAATATATACTACAGCGTCACGTGAATCCAAAACTTCTAATGGTACACTGTTCTCAATTCGGGCGTGTTCAGCAACTTTGAAAAGTGGTGGATCCGTGGGATGTGGATGAAATCCACAGTTTGCCATGAATTGTAAACCATGAATTGAGGTTAATTTAAATAAGCCAGTTTCATTATATTTTGGCGAGCATACTATTACAATAGCTTCGGGCATCAGTAATTGATAAGAACAATGGGTGTGAAGATCCACGCTTGAAAGAAATGCTGTTTGCGTAGGATGAGTATGAATCCACCCTATTGTTATTAAATTATGTTTATCTTGGTAATCAAATATTTCTTCCTCGTTCATCGTCATACAAGAATCCGATGTTCCTTTTTGCTTTGGTAAAATCATATGAGTTATGATCAAATCATCCATCACTAGTTTTCCTGCTAGTATGCCGCATGTCTCAATGTTTTTGGAGGTATTGCTCTGTGCCATGGCTTGGAACATCGTCATCACTTTCGCTGGTATTACTACAGGACGAATTGCTGCCTTTTCACCAGGTTGAGAAGATCTAGTAGGAAAATGTGATCCAAAGTGTTGAGTAGCTTTTTCACCATCTTTGTCATAGTTAAAAACAATTCCGCATACTGGGCATGAATGAGTTGAAGGCGACAGTATATCAGGATGTTCGATATTTACATGAGTGGAGGTAAAGCCTTCACTTGTTCCATTTTTTTCTGAAAAGTCACTGGGCCGATAGTTATCTCTTTCAGTGAAGCGAATTGATAATGAACTTGAACTGGGGCTGCTTGGTATTGTTCTGGATGTCGAAATGAAAGATCTTATTACTTCTTCAGATTTGGTGTATTCGTGCATTCTTTGTGGATGATTGAATATTTCATCAAACCATTTTTTTTTATTTTTTTTTAATATTTTGGCGGGTATGGTAGTATGTTGGATGGGAATCGAATTTATCAATACGTTTCTTTATAACCATTACCGTTTCTAAGATATATTACGCCATTACTGTTGATATTATATTGAAACTAAATTGCTGATTACATGAGTTATTCTGTCCAATTATTGCCGCTTTACCGATTACATAGGTGTTGATTTTGTTATTTAATATTAGTACGGTTCATATTTAGGAAATACTTGAATCTGAAACCAATCATAATCTGCAAAAAAATCACGCGTTGCGTGGTACATACTTCATGGCTAACCCAGAATTTGTCCTTGATGGAACACACTGTATACTTCCAAAGAGTATGCCTCTTAAATTTTCGTTATTCTCACGATTAGACTAATTTCAGTTGTAATTGGCATACTGGGAAAATTTGGTTTTCATTAATTTCATTTCGCAATATATTCGGGGGATTTGTAAATCACCCTGTATCATTTGAAACAGTATATCTTCATGTTTTTTTACTTTGATCGATGTTTTTATATGTAACGAATGTAAAGCAGTCTGTAAAAAGCTTCTATCCACCACGCAGCGCGTAAGTTTTTTTCCGGATTACGATTTGTTTTATCTTCAATAACTTCCCTTTCCAAAGGCAGTCTGTAGAAAATTGATCCAAAAAATCTGTCACTGCCGCCCGGTCTAATCATTTTTAACCCCAGTATTCTCTGTTCCTTCGATTTCAAATATAGAAAAATCCTCTGTTTCCGATATTTATTCAAATGAGCTAGCTTCAGACTTGTTCGAAATATGATACGATCGACAGGAAAGTTGATGAAGGGAACTACCTCATACTGCGTAGAGGCCAAAGAGCCTGAAACCGGTCTACAAGTGTGCCATCCCAATTATAGAGAGTTGTATCACCAGAAGCATATACAGAAATTTCCTGTGTGTAAGGAATTCTACACTGAAACCTGTTGGATTTAATTCAATGCCTTTCGTGGTATTGGCCAAGGAATTTCAGGAATTATATGACACTCTTATGTACTACTACAATGATGCATTCCCTCACAAAAAATAAAAACGAAAAATAAAAAGAAGCCCTGGTACACAAGGGAACTGAGAGAATTACATAACACACTATGTGAAATGTCTCGGCTGGCAAAATCCACTAATAATATTATAATCAAAAATAGATACAAGAGTCTAAAAATTATATATAATCATTCAATTGTAAATGCATTCAACAAGTCTTCCACTGATTTTCCACATAACAGACCAAATTACAGTAACATCAAACTTCCACTTCGTAAATTCAAACCTTTTTTTTTCTCCCCGTCATTACAAACGGAATTGAATTGTTACTAAAAAAAGTTTCGCTGGAACCCTGCCCTGGAATTGACGAGATAAGTGGAAAAGTGCTGAGTGCAGCTGCTCACGCTCTATGTGAATCACTAACTTATCTCGTTAATGAATACTTCTTATGTGGGCAAACCCCAGCATGCTGAAGTCGAAATCAATACCAATTTATAAAAATAAAGGAACAGAAAACGACACGAAGAACTACAGAAACATCTGCCTGCAAAGTCAATTAGCCAAAGTATTTGATATATGCTGCTATTCCAGACTAGTACAGTTTCTTGAATCAAACGATCTCATACAGAACTTCCAACATGGGTTCAGAAGAAATAAATCTACTACTACTGCCATAGCTCAACTCACCTCCTTTTTCTATGACACATTGAATGGAAAAGAAACTCCAATTGCACTCTACTTTGATTTGAGTAGGGAATTTGATATGGGAGATCATAAGCTACTCCTTGATAAATTGGAGTATCTGGGAATAAGAGGAATAGGCAATGACTGGCTGCGCTCCTATTTCGACCGTAAAAGGCAAGCTGTAGTACTGAATAACAATGTATCTAATATACAATTTGTCACACAGGGGGTACCGCAGGGTTCAGTAATTGAACCACTGTTGTTCATAGTGTTTATAAATGATCCGACTCACTCGGACACACAAACAGATTTAGAAATTGTATATGCGGACGACACAAACTTCTGCCTCAGGAACACAACAGCCCAAGAGTGTTCTGCTAGAGCTGAGGTAAGTGCCCAGGCATTTTATAATTACTGTCACAATAACGAATTATGTGTTAATGTAGAAAAAACTGATTTTATGACATTCTTACCCAAGAATGGCAACTTTGAACTTTGAAACAATTCAACAACCTGAATCGATAAAATTCCTAGGAGTCACAGTGGAAGTGGGAAGAACATATTAGTAATTTGGTAGCCAAACTAAGCAGCATCTGTTATTTAATGAGACAACTACGAAACACTGTCAGTTTTGATATCTTGAAAATGGTATATTTTGCACATGTAGAAAGCGCATTATCATACGGTCCCATTTTCTGGGGATCATCTAGTAATCTAAATGATGCATTTATTATACAGAAAAAAATAATAAGATGCATGATGGAAACTTAACTTACGGCATCCTGTAAAGAACTGTTCAGGAAAACTAGAATCCTAACCCTACCCAGTCTTTACATATTCAAACCTATTATAGATTTCACACTAAAAAACACAATATTCCCAAGAATGGAGATATCCACAGTTACTATACAAGCAATATGAATAAAATCTATCAACCATTTTCTAGACTGACTATTGGACAGGAATCTCATAAATACCAACAAATGAAATGCTACAACAAATACTTGGAGTTATGCTCGAGAGCAAACAAGACAAGTGAATTTGAGATCGAGCTACATTCATTTCTTTGCAACGGCGCATTCTATTCTCTGGATGAGTACCTGGCGGCATGATTATTGTTACAGCTCATCCAATCCATCTTGGCACAGAACTAATGACATTTATGTTCAGAAATCTTTGTGGAATACACTAAGATAAAAAAGCACCTATTATATATATTCACTGTGTTGAAATTTATTTCTAGAAGGTGTTTTTTTATTTCGTCATGTACTACGCTACCAGTGGGCAACTGGAAAAGTATCTGAGTTTGTGCCAAGATGGATTGGACAAGCTGTACCTATATACAAAGACAAAGTATGTCCTGAACCCGATATCTCATGGCATATCTCAGAGAATTTTCTTTGAAAACACGTATTTTTATAAAGTATTATATTTTATATATGTGAATCGCTTGAACTTTAGCCTTAGTTTTAAGATTTCGACTAGTATGATAATTGTGTATATGTTTCAAAGATAATTACTACTTCTAACATGTTACTCCATCATTAGTCTGAAGGTATGTTGGGACTGGCCTGAACAAATAATTCCTTTAGACTCAAGATGATTTGATTTACAGCTGACTATTCGTAAAATCTTATTGTGTGGATCTTTCACGATGATTCATAAGTAGATGTATATGCAGCAGAAGATTTTGACAAACTAGGCAGGTCGTTGAGAAAAATTATGGATTGAAAATTTTGTATTTTTAGGTTAGCGTAATGCTTATGAGCAGGCGAAATAACCATTAATAGTTAGCTGCAGACGTTTCAGCTTTCATAAAGACCTCAGACATGAGTCAATATGAAAAATAGTGAAAATGAAACTACTGATAAAATCGAGAAACATAATTAATATGGTTAAAAAGTGACTGTGTTTAAAAGCATCTAAAGACTGAGATATTACACAAAAAAAATATTGAAATGTGTTTCAATCACTCATATATATTTTTTGTTTCCCTGTGTGCGACGTATTTGAAGGAGTATGAATATACCCTTATACTTTTGTTTGGTAATCAGATAGGATGATCACAATGTTGGTACGAAGTCTATTCTAAACAGTTCACATTTCCAGATATGAGTTTCTCAATCGATCGATATGGATTAAAATCTAAAATCAACACCCTCCATTTGTACATTTCAACGTCACAATTTTCTTGATGAACAATTGCTTATCTTTCAACTTTGAAAAGGGGCAGAAGGTTGCAAACTTGTCAATGATTGCGAATGAATGTTATGTGATAAAGAAAGTTCATACTTTTTCGGTCAAATATCATCATTCTGTCGAATAGTAATAAGATCATGGTCGGTCCGGGCCTGCCCGCTCAGGATTATGAGAAGATGTTCCGAAAGTCATGGTCAAAATTCTCAGGGAATTATATAAAATGCAAATTTTTTCAGTCAGGGGTCAGAGAAGTATAAAAATGGACATTTCATTCACGAAATGCATCACTTTCGATCTGTCGTCGGCAAAGAATCCCACACAATGTTCAAATTGGTAAGTACCTATTTCGCTTTTCGTTTATAGAAATTGGGTTCACTGCAACTAACGATAAGTAGGCTGTGATTTGTGATACAGGTGTTTTTTTACAAAAGTTGAGAGTTTCTAGAAATATTAGTGTCTGCATCATATTTGATACTACATCTACCACGTGGGCTATAAATGTTTCATCTTCAATATTCAAAGAATACCGAATTAAACAGTGCCTTTATTTTCTATTGATATTCCCTGACGACTTAAGAAATAACTGATATTTCTAAGTTCTAAAGTATGACCGATTTCAATGAAAAAATGACCAGAAGACCATTGCAATGACAAGTCCTGATGACATTTGAAATATCTCTAGTTTTTCATTTTTGTTTGGCTATATTTTAGTGATTTGATTTCCGATTCACATTTATACTTCCATTTCAATTATTTATCAGAATTCAGTCTTCTACATTATTGACTTCATTTGGTTCTGCATGATTTTTAAATGTTTTTCTTCGGTGTTATTGGATCTGCTGAATTTTTTTCAATTGAAAGATACCAACGAAACTTCAATTCACAACTAGATTTCGAATATTTGTCTCGATTATAAAAAGATTGCTGCTGGATAAAAGCTTTTAGCCATACTTTGTGCTTGTCTCTCTCTTTGTTAAAACATTGCCACGCACAAAATGTCGACTTCGGGAGAAAAAAACTGATGGCAGATTAGTTACTTTGATTCTGCAATGAGTCGATTATTTCCTCTTTTTGAATTATTTTAATAACAAATATAATGGAATTAATGAGCTTAGATAATCTACAAATTTTTTCTGGACTTGAGGCAAAATTATTTATAAATATGAACTTCCACAATTTTAGTGAATTCATTTTTCATTAGGAAATAAAAAGGGAAAATGGATTCAATAAGATACAATGAATATTTCATCCACAATTATTCGAATAAGTGCCCATTTGGAAAGTGACGGATTGTACACTCAGAAGAAGACGATGTCGGAAAAAACTTTTCCGATCCCTTTTGGCTTTTTCCAATCTCTTCTTTTTTCTGATTCTGAACGTTATCGATATTTCGAAGTGTTCAGATCGCTGTTAACGATCAAACACCAACGTATTTATACAAAACAAGGTAACCTTGACACGATGTTATAGCTACCACATATTAATTCAGAGCCTAATATAAAAAAGATGGTTTCTTACTTTCTCTTCCAGAACACCAATCCGTTTGAATGAAGGTGAATTCATGCAGCTTCAATTATGAAGGAACACTTAAAAAGTAGCAAGTAACAATTATCAATGATGAGATGAACTGTCTAATTTACTGTAGATGATTCATGCAACCAAATTATCAACTAACAAGTGAGAGTTAGCAAACTCTCAACTTTCTTACTTCAATTGTGAAATATTTGTCTCTAATGTGCAGGTTATGACGGATTATATGATCATATAACCAAATTTTTCTTCAAATAATTTGTTTGTTTTTCTGTTCATGGAATGTGAGCGAGTTGAAATTGAAACTGTAGATGCGATTCTGGTGGAATTTCTCAGGAGTACAATTATATTTCATTTTCAATTTCAATCTCCAACCCTCCAAAACGAAGCTAATGTATATAAAAATGAATGAAGAATGCTATTCGAAAGTTTATTAAGGTTAAATTTTATCTCTTTCCACAAGTTTTGATCATTGTTAAATTTAGGTGCACGAATGCCTCCTTTTTCATTACTTTTTACTTGATAATTGTATGTCGCTACTTGTTTATTGTTACTTGATAATTGAAGCTGCAAGAATCCACATTAACTGAAGCTCCTATCAGTTTTCAGAAATGTAACGTAACCATTACATCTACACGCTTCATGGTTATTGTTCGGAATATCGCCAATATTTTATCGAGTGATCCAAAATTTGCCTATTTGCAGCGATTCTCGTCGTCATAAAACTGAAATTTGTGAAATATTATGATATATCAAATGCATCCATTGGAACTAAACCAAAACGTGAACATATTTTTAAGCTATGTGTAGGCGAATAATAATAACAATTGTTGGGATCTTCATAAAGTTCGTCTATTTGCAATGTTCACTCGGAACACAAAATGTATTGGAATTATTCTTTCCGAAATTTAAGTCTTATTCATTCCATGGATAAATTTCGAATTATTGTTAATGAAATAGTACACAAAGTTCGGATTCGGCAACCAATCAGTTTTTTCAAGAAGCAAAGATATTTAAAAATTCTTCTCTCAGCCTCATTTCATCTTGATCGGTGCATATAGTTTCGCGGACAGTACTCTTCATGTTGTTTCTCTTCCAAAGTCCCCATATCAGCACGCGAAACAAAAATACAGAGAGGCTTTAGCGTCAACAGTATCAACGATGACTTGTCGAAAATAATAGAATGGGGTAATTTGGTGGAATTTAATGCAGGGAAAACCCTGACATGACCCTTATCAAAGAAAGTCGATCTATATTTTCAATATTCAGATGTCGGGAGTAACTATTCCTACAAAGTAGAATATCTCGATGCTAGGAATTACGATCAGTAATAATTGATTCACGCGGTGTCCTTTGATCATTACGAGGCTTCCCATTGATGTGAATCTGTATGTATAAGGAAAATGAAAACCATTGATAAGTGAGCTTCAACCTGTTTTTATTTTCAGGCTTTAGTCTCAGCTTTCTTCGTTGCCGTTTACGGCCTTCCCTATGACGAAGTCCGCACAGGCGCAGGCGCAGCTCGCATCTTAGCCCAAGATCAGGCTGTGAACCCAGACGGAAGTTACCAATGGAGGTGAGTAAAACTCCTGTTTCGATTGAATGGATGAGGATCTCTCCAAATGCTAGAGGGAGTGATGATAATCTTCGCCCGACCTGTCAAAAATGTTTCATTATCTACAACATGTTGAAAGAAAATAATTTTTGTTTTGACCCCAAAAACAAGAGCTATGTATTTCGAAATAAAATTCACCAAATTTAATGTTAACGTTCTGTACCTTCGGAATTTAGTTTGGAAGAAGTATTTGAAACAGGATTTCAACGGGACTCGATATTGATCAAGAACAAAAAATCTACTTGTTATGGATAAATGATAGGTATTCCTGCTGGAAAAGTCCGCATATTCAGCGACGAAAATTCATTAGTATTGATAGGAATTGTGTAAAAAAATATATGATTTTTTTATAATAGGGCAACTCTCGAAAAAACTGGTATTCGTCTATCCAGGAAGATTCCTATACATATATGTTGTATGTCTTTTGGGGAATAAAATCATTCAGAATATTATGTCAATCAAAAAATTATGTTCTGAAACTCTAAGTGAAGTCTCTATCTTGATTTCATACCAAATGGTATTCAGATAAATCGACCTCAGATCAAGAAACAACTTCTGAGTTATTGATGACTTCACAGGTCAACAAAAAATGGTAGTTTTCAATATGATTCCACATTAGAACGTTGAGGCAAGAATCAACTTTGTCCAACCCTAGGTCAATTTTACCCTGAACAACTTGGCAATGTTTGGCAATGATAGTTCACATCATCATCATCGTTTCCAGATACGAAACAGAAAATGGTATCCAAGCCCAAGAAAATGGTATCCTGAAAACACTGCCAGAAGGTCAAGGATCTGCAGCTAAAGGTTCCTACCGTTACACCGCTCCCAGAGGAGAACCCATCGAAGTAACATATATCGCTGATGAAAACGGTTTCCATGCCGAGGGTAATGCCATCCCCCAACCACCAGCAACCCCCCCACTAATCCTCAAAGCTTTAGAATGGATCGCAGCCCACCCTGAACCAGAAGTACGTCAAGTGGTTCAACCAGTCAACAAATACTACCAGTAAAGACCGAAGTGATATTATTTGCCATATTGTAGAATAGTGTAAAAAATAAAAGAATCTAAATTCATATGCCATTCGAATATTACTCCTGTTGTTCTCATAACTTGAAGTGGGTGGTCGAAAAATTTTAGCCACTTGCATCTATCCTTGCTGACTCTAGGATCAGTCTAGAAAGTGGTTTATTTAGATAGGTGGAACGGATGGGATTAGGTTTGTTTCTAACCTACTTACAGGTTGGGAAGGGATCAATCGTTAACTCAGAAGGAGAAGAAGGAAATTTACAAAGTGTTTGGACCACTTCACTACCGACGAGAAGAAGGAAATTTACAAAGTGTTCGGACCACTATACTACCGTGGTGGACCACTACACTACCGTGGTCTCGGTAGTGTAGTGGTTAGCATATCTGCCTCTCAAGCGGAAGGCCGGGGTTCGAATCCTCGCAGGGCCACCGTGCTGGGTAATCGCACGTTAAAAGGTAAGGCCTCGTTGATCCATTGCTCGCACAAGTTTCGACTTCTGAGGGTTGACGTTCGTCAGCTGGTTAACGAAAAACGAACAATTTTAGAACGAACGAACGAACGAACAGTCGTTCCACACCAATGTAGTCATACAAAACAAGCTAACCCTGAAACCTTATTACAGTTACCACACAATATCTCACTCGAAACGTACAGAAAAACTGTAGGAACTCATTTTCTTCCTCGAAACCCTATAATCCCCCCACATTCATAAGTACAGCATATGTTGCTCATCGAAACATTGCTCATTTGCAATGCACAAAAAACGAAGCTCAATTTTAAAATTCATTTCAACTCCCAAGTAGGCAAAAGAACTTGAATAAATGGATAATATCGACATTTTTGGAAATTTTATAGATAATGTATTGACATTTATTTCACACATATTCATCTCCTGTAGATTTGATGGAATTATTTCGAAGGAATATGAATGAAATAGTATACAAACCTCGGCAAAAGTTAATATTCCTTTTCAAGAAATAGCGAATCTTGGCCTGCGGCCTTAGTAAGCAATATTTTTCTTTCAATTGAAATGATTCATTTTTCGCCTAGGTAAGTAATATGATATTACTGTTGCATAAAGATTCTTTTTAACTAAGTGCATTGTGGGTGATGCTATCGTTGGAAAATCCCTACTTATAATCGGAGAGTTATCCATGAGAGGATATGTGAAATATACATATTTTTTCGAAAATCGAAAACTGAGTTCGATTTATTTCATCATATGTATTCATTTTTTTTGTACAATTGAACAACCAAATATACCTTGTCACCTTTATCTGAGGATATTTTCCATGAATTAAATATCACAGATTTTTATGTGCAGATTCACTCGAAAGAACACAGCCAACATTCACTTTGAATTTTTGAATTTTGTAAGCCTCAGGCAAAACCTCCCTCGACAAGGAGTTCCAAAGCTTAGCTGTTCTATTGAAAAATATCCTTGAGGAACAGAGGTTCGACAGGTCTCCAAGTTCACAACAAAGAGGTAGGAAGACAAGTCTCCGACCCTTCTACTATCCTTCAATGAAGTGAGCGAGTCTGTGAGCGAAGGATCACCAACAAGACGAGTAGAATCGAGAAGCTACAATGAATGTTTTGATGCCGAACTCCATACATGAGAACTATTTTCCAAGACAGGTCATATCTGATCCTTGTAGATCATTAGAAGCTGACGATAAGTGAAGTATTTCTTCGCACGAAATAAAAATCCAAGTTTCTGGGAAGCACTTTTAGCGATCGATCTCACATAGTTTTTCCATGAGAGATTTTTACTGGTCGTAATTCCTAGAATCGAGATACTTGACTTTGTAGGAACAGCCACTCCTGACATCTGAATACTAGAAGATGATAGATCGCTTTCTTCGACAAGAAGCATGCCTGGGTTCATAGGATAAGGATAAAATGCTACTAGAGGCCATGCATTGTAGTGAAAACTAGTAATATTTAAAGAATGATGTGGTGAGTTGAGAGAGATATGAAATCTCGCCAAAGTTCTGAAGAAGTCAAGTGAGAAGCAAAAAAGAAAAGAAAAAACACAGACCTAACCCAACTCAAACTCTCAGTCGAGAAATTTAACGATCACTATTTTTCAGTTGCTGAAAGTATTATAATCCTTACACGAACCATCTCAAGAGTCAACAATATTCTAAAAATGGATTCAAACTCCTGCGCTTTACTTTCATTAGATGCCTGTTACCCTGTATATGATACGGTTGGTGTCCGAGCGGGCTAGGCATCCGTTTCTATTGCATTGACTCAATGCAGATTTGCTCAGTTTGATCCCCGGTCACAGCAGACTTTTACTGGGGTGTTCATGAAATGTGGAACTGTTGCGCAGATACCCATCTTGGTAGTTGAGGTCTGCGTTAATCAAATATCCCAGCTGACCAGTAGCACTGAAGTTTTTTCTAGGTTCCCCTATTTTTGAAATAGCAGGAGCACTAGCGAAAAATCAGTAAGACGCCCCAGAGAGCTACGGAAAATTTTCTGAATCTTTCTTCTGCGTTCGTAAGTTATGCCGAGTATATTTAGTATTGAAACCTATGGCAGATAGAAACATATGTCTGATATTGTATTTGTTGATGCAATCGATTAGGAAATTAATGCACTGAATGGAAAATTCAAGAGCTGTGGCTTGTGTATACATTGCTTGAAGGCTCCCAACTTTGTCAATCATGATCCTCCACTGAAAGAATTGGAAATATATGACGTTGAAGGAATTGCGTTATTACAATCAGAAAGCAGATATCAAAGCGTCAAGATAGGTGGTGCAGTAAGCTGATTTGCTGACACTCACCCACTCACCAGGGTGTACCTCAAAGTTCAATACCTTACTAATTCTTGAATTGTACAGACGACTTGATGAAAGGTATTGTATGAACAGTTGCATATATGTGCCAAAACAAATCACTCGGACCTTAGCCTATTGAAAATACCACTGATTAAGTTCACGATGTGTGACGTCTCAGAGAATCCAGTGATCCATACAAACAATGATAAGCAAATCCAATATTGTAAGAACGTTAGATTCACTGAGTCTCTACTCTGCTGAACTGTTAATCACAACACAGAGTTCTGAATTGGGGTACAAGTTTTTTTGACAGAATCGTTTTCACTACACAAACGAGGAATAGGACAGTGTTCAAAAATCCAAGAATCAATCTGGCAACATTATTATAATACCCATTCTCAAGTGCGCCGCTATAAAGAACGCCTGGGGAAAGGAGGGGCAAAAAAAAATAAGTAATCCATCAAAATGAAATGAATATCGGGTTTGAACAATACTAAGAACGAATGTGGATTGAAAAATATTGCGAAAAGGAGATAAAGCAGGATAGTTGATGGACTGATACGTTTAACAACAAATATCTTTTTTTTTAAACTTCTACATGAAAATAACACAAAAATACATGGAGAAATAAAAAAATATTCTGCAGTTACATAAAAAACAATAAACCTAGTACTAGAAAAATATTATCTCAAGAAAAATCAAAACTCTGGTGATCATTTTATGTTTATGTTCAGATTGTGTCCCCAGAAGATCCACTAAGGGGTCTCTGAATTATTGTTCAAAGTACTGGTGAATTTGACGTCCAATGAATGTCCATGTATTGAATATCCATTGTACCCATGTCTCATGATTGAACAACATTTTGAGACTTGGTTTCACATAAATTCCTATGATGTTATCTTGGCTAAGAAATAATCTTGAAATTCGAGAAATGTTAAAATTTTCTGATTTCCAAAAATAATTTATGAATCATGGTAGCGCTATTACGCCGTGGTATAAAACTAAATCCTTCAAAAAAATCCAACCTTGTTTTTTTGAAAATTGATCTGTTCGTGATCGTTCCAATTATTATAAACATTTGGGTTTCTCTTTCAATCGGCGAACTAATTCCATTTTATGAATATTGATGCTACTTGATATCCGAAAGTGACACCATTGGATCAACCCATATCTGTATATTGATGAGTAGGAGATGTAAATGATTCATTGTAAAAAAATGTATTATATAAAATGCAAATCCTAACGGAGCAGATGTATAAAATGGAACGTCCTTCTCAAAATGCATCAGTTCTGATCAGTTGTTGACATAGTAATATACAAAATGTTCAAGTTGGTGAGTATTTCGAAATTGGAATGAATTTTGCAGAATATATTTTTCCATGGTAGTGTCATCTTTGAAACAGTAACTCAAATGAATGACAAATGAAATATGTTAAAAATCCTATAAAAACAAATTGTTCGAAAGATTATTCAAGAAAATATTATAATTGTCCATGAAAAATATCCTCCGTTGTCGGAAAGAGGTCAGATTTAATTACAAACGTAAATATAAAATCAATATTAATTTGTCAAATTATTAGTACTTAATATTTCTTAAATTAATTTTGTGATCATATCTCAGCTCTAAGATTTATGTTTCAATGCCAGAATCGATTTTTGATGATCATTACTGGTTTCCTGTGGAGACTCGATTAATTTAGTAAATTGGTAGTCATTCCTTTTTATGTTATAATCGAGGCTTGTTAGTGAATCTGCTTATATCCTACAGGCTATAATTTATTCTGTCTATAGTTTCAATATCGCACAAGATGAATATCAAGAAGGAATAGAGGAATAAGCAATCCTAGAGAATATTCATGAAATAGGATTCCTGATGGATACAATATTGTACATCTGTATGTTCTTTGAATTATTGAGGACCAATGAATTTGAACTTGAGAAACTCGATGAAGAAAAATTGGAAGAGTTTTTTTTTCTGTTTTTCGTATTTATGAAAAATTGGAATCGCAAATGTTCCGTCCAAATCTGAGATCCAAGATTTATGACAAATTGAATAAAATAAAATACTTCGATTTGACAAGAAAAATTTGAAATTTAGTCAAAATAAATAAAATTGGAGTCTGCGTACCGTGATTCTGAATAACTTTTCAGTAATTGAAAAAAACCGACTGATTCTAGATTCATTTCAAATACTTGGCAATCGGTAGTGTGGAGGTAAGCACGTCCGTTACTGTGTAGAATGTACCAATAATTTCAGTGATTCCATGAAGCTTCTCTAGTAAAAATCCTACAGTACTGTAAATTATTTTGTTATTGTCATTCATTCAATTAAATGAATCGGTCCATATTATATCAATTTCTCTTGATTATTTGAAAACGAATTGAATCAGCTCAAAATGTTACCAATGTGGGTTGAAGACCCTTCTCATGAATCACAATAAAATGATATCAAACTTCAATCGACTTTCAACATAATTTCTGTATTATGTACTATTCAAAGCTCATCTTTTTTCAGGCTATGAACAATTGCAAAGTGTGTCATCAATACAATCATCTTAATTTTTCGTTCACATTCTATAATATGAATGATAATGGTCCACGTAATAGTAATATATCTCTCTTTTGGAATAGGGTCTTCTTTTATTATTGGACGAATTTTCTTTTGATGAGCAGATATACTGCCACTACTACCCCCACCAGCTCTGGATTTGGATTGATAAATAATTCATTTCAATTTTCAGACGATATTCTCAGCTCTGCTGATTGCTGCACACAGTCTTCCCAATCAAGAAATTCGTATCTTGAACCAAGAACAAGTTATTCGGCCTGATGGAGGTTATCAGTTCGGGTGGGTATTTTATGTGATCCCATTAGCGTTATCGATACTGATCACTTGGATATTGGAGAGTCACTGAAACACAAGTATATCTAATTACCGTGGTTCGAACTGGGGATTTTCTCAAAATAAATAATCAACAGAAAAAAGTGGGGTCTAGAAATGTTCAACAGGTGATCCACTTGTTTCCCGCCAGGAAGTTTTTAAGCTGAATGATTTACTATGATGAATGTAATAAAAAATTAAAATGCAAGCATTCCCGATGATCGTGACACACCTAATTGTAATTTGTATATGTGGCTTGTCAAAATATTGTCCTTCGGCTGTGTACCATCTGGTCAAAACATGGGTTCTATCCAAGATTGTAGACTTTCACAGCCGGCAACTGATGAATTGTTAGAAGTTTCCGGGCTTCTGAGCCGTGGTCCGCAGGTTTTTTGGCCTGAAGTTTCGTCTGCATCTGCGGCAGACATTCTCATAGGCGATGCGGCAATGGTCGAAGTATCCTTTCCTGCTGCCAGGCTTGGATTTGATGTGGTTCAGATGACTTGTTATTATTTATCGGACCTAGAATCGGATTGTCAAATAACTCTAATTGATTTTCTGAAACCGTTTTTTTTGTATTATTGAAAAGTAACAATCTAAAACCAATAATGGACAAGATTTGAAAACAATTGAAAAAAAATCTCTGCCATAAACGTCACCGTCGCGTCATAGAGATAACATCTTTCTTCCTTGTTATAAATGATTCGAACGTCCATGAATCATATATACATATCAATAAAGGGTGTTTGCTAAATATTGGATGTTACTTCTTTTATAGAAGTTTTGTATTCTTCATGCATTGATTTGGAGAAGAAAATGCCAAAAATTACTTGCGCAAAACTTGCTTCTCCTCACATTTTTATGTTCCTACATGACGATGAAGTGATTTTTCCCACTCAGTTGCCATTTATTCCAGATACGAGACTGAAAACGGCATTCAAGCCCAAGAAGAAGGAATCCAAAAACAGCTTCCCGAAGGTCCTGCAACGGCAGCCCAAGGTTATTTCCGTTACATCGCTCCTGGAGGAGAACCTATCGAACTCCGATACGTTGCAGACGAAAACGGTTTCAGAGCTGAGGGTAACGCCGTCCCCCAACCCCCACCAATTCCGCCACTGATCCTCAAAGCTCTCCAATATATCGCAGCCAATCCGGCACCCGAGCAGCGACAACAGATCCAGTACTACCAACAGTGAAAATAAATTGATAACGATGTGATATTTGTACTGAGAGAAAGCTTGTTATGTTATCAAATATAAATTTATTCATTTAATCGATTTCAGTGATTATAATGTCAGACTTCCTCAAAATGAGTATTTGTAACTAATGTAACTTTTGGTACAGACTAAAATGTTTTTCACCCGTATAATTTGAAAATGCCTATTGACTTTATGTCTTGAAGAAAATTGTATTTGTACGATTTGCACGCAAATTTAATAAAATTTGGAGTGAGCATGCATGGGCATATATTATGTGGATGTACTTTTTCAATTATTTCATTTCTCTTTAGTCAACGATGACAATTATCACCAGAAGACAATTGCAATTCTAATAATCAAAATATTTTCTGAAACTGTTCAATCGATTGTTGATTTATTGATTTCATTCACATTTGGTGTTTCGATATGTTAAGTTTCGTTCTGATTTGATATTCATTTTCGATATTCAAATATTTTCATTATTTTCCATTATGTTCAATTATCAGAATAAGTATTTATGATTCGAGTTTTTTTAATTGAATTCATATTCCTTTTCATTTGTATTATTCACCATATTTAATTTTTAATTGTTTTATATTTCCAATTTTATATGATTCATTTGAATTTTCTTATTTTTTGTACCTTTAATCTTTCAATATTGCTTTTCAATTTTTCACTTTTCCATATACCTACTATTCTTTGTATTTCATTTTTTTCTTTTCACTAACTTCATTTTATTTTCCAGTTTTCAATTTTCAAGTCATTTCTGTCATTCATCACATTAGGGCTCATCTATATCTCTTTCACGATTTGACCCAGCAAAATTATTCGACAGGTTTCAGTTCATAGACATTTCAACACTGATTGTCTGTATCTTCAAATAAAATAGTTTTCCCCGATAGAGTGATAAACTACTTCATTGCATTAGTTCAGAAAGTGCTGTTTTCCGCACGTAAAGTCATAGAAAAAAGTGCGCTTTACCAAACTTTATAAAAGTGGTCTGTTTTCTCATGTGACTGCAGTTGCTTCATCTATTCTTTATCACGGAAAAAATATTTTCTCATTTGTAGCTAAAACATTTTTTCAACGAAAAAATTAAGTATAAATTTCGAATTATCAGACAGTTTCGACAAAAAACGTTATTGGAAATATTGTCAAATCGTCTAGTACTCCTTTGCCAAAAACATATGAAATTGAGTTCGGTAGGTTCATTAAGTTCATTAAGTTTTTTCAAGATGGAATTTCTGTTTTGAAATTTTTTATATTTTTTCCAGTATCAAAATATTCTCATCATAATGCTATTTATTAACTTCTGATCCTTCTGATTCATTCCAACATTTTCAATGGATTTTACGATTTTTCCTATTGATTGCACATTTCCATCACTACACATTTCAATATACTCCCAACCCTCTGATTCATTTCTAGATTTTATTGAATTTTTTTCATGTTTGAGTCCTTCATCTCAAAAGGATTCACAAAAGTGTTCAATATCACTTATCGAATTGTTGATATTGACTCAGCGGAGCTATGACAACGGGATACTCTGGCAGAGCGAAATGAAATGTCATATCAATACCTTACCTAAAATCCATATTTTCGGTTTTCTCTTCCCTGATGATAAATTTGTAATCTGCCAACATGGCGCATATGGTATGAATCAATTTTTTTAGATTACAATGGAAATTGTTAAAGAATAATCAAGTGTCTTTTCTTCACGTTCTAGTTGAAAAAACTTTCAATAATGTCGAAGCAAGTGTTTCCAAAAAAGACACACAAAAATCGTTACATTCCAACCAAAACCATCAAATCAGTGTAGTGGTATCAAAAGCCTCTGAGACACACAAATAATATCATAAAACCGAAAGATTTTGAGAAAGAAATAGAAACCATGAAAAATGAACTCAGAAAAAATGTTCATTATAATGAATTTGTTGATAAAACCATCCGCAAGTTTGAAAGGGGTTCGTATAGAGCAAACACCAATATTAAACAATTCATCAGATGAAAATTATCATTCCTTTTATCCGAGGTCTATCGAAAAAATTATAGGTAATAGATTCAATATAAGAACAATATTCGAAACATATAACACGATTAGATCCCTATTGAGTCGAAACAAACCTTTGAACGCGGAACAGATATCAAAAAATTGTCTTTATAGTATCCCAAGTTGAAATTAAATGAACAGGTATTATCAACAAATGGTATACAAATGATTGAGTGGAATAACATTAATTTACTAATGACAGAACAGAATGGAACAAAGAGGAAACAAAAGAGACTACTTGAATTTTATTCAACGAAAATTAAGAGATTGCTACTTGTTCAATGTTTGATGCCTATTCTGAATAAGGAAGTTGAACTGAGAAGATTGAATTCGAAGTAGATTGTGTCAAGATCAAGTCATGAGAGTGGCACATTTTGACACTAACCAGTATACCAATTTGCCCCAGAAATAGATATTATAAGAATTCAAAGCTTTTTATTTTTCTTCTCCAGGAGAGAAAAAAACGCAAAAATGGATTTCTCTAAAAGAACATCCAAACACTATTCAATATGTTACCTAACCTACAACATATGGAATTGAGTTTTGGAGTTTCTCTGTATCTGTAGATAGGGAGGGTGAGTATAGACCCACAGCACTTAGACCACAATATGGCCCATTGTACATCCTCCCAAGGAGTCGCCCTCCTAGGACATTGTCCATTCTGCCTTATCCAGGAAGGAGGACAGGTCACCAGGGGACATCTCCTTAATATCGGCAGGTGTAGGCCAAGACTCACCGAACACACACTCTCTTATCGACGATAGCTCCAGACATTCGCATAAGACATGCCTGACAGTTTCATCTTCCTGTTCACACATCCTGCATAGAGGTGTGTCCACTAGCCCCATAATATGGAGGTGTTTGAGACCATCCTGCGCTCTATCGCACAGTGTGTTCACAAATTTGCCGGTCTGCAGGATAACTATGTCATCTGCATATGCAATTGTGTAGAAACCATTACTGTTGAGGTGATTAATCAGGGTATCCAGGAATATGTTCCAAAGAAGGGGTGATAAGACCCCTCCCTGCGGACATCCCCTCATGACCAGTCCTCTCACAGTAATGTCTTCTACATTTATACTTATTGCTCTACTAGAGAGCATCTTGAGTATCCACTCTCCTACTACCAGGGGTATATTCCTGGAGTTAAGTTGCTGGGTGATTGTTGGGAAGGTCGTTTTATCGAACGCTCCTTCGATATCTATGAATATACCCAGGGTGGATTCTTTATTATCCAATGATCTCTCGATTCTGCCCACCACTTGGTGAAGGGCCGAATCAGTGGACCTTCCCGGAGTATATGCATGCTGATAAGGATGAAGTGGATTGTGAACTAAGACTTCATCTCTTATATACCGCTCGCACAGCCTCTCCATTGCTTTCAAAAAAAATGATGTGAGACTAATTGGTCGGAATGTTTTTGGTAAGGTGTAGTCCATCCTTCCTGGTTTAGGTATAAACACCACTCGTACTTCTCTCCACTTACTGGGAACATACCTCAGAGATAATGAGGCTCTGAATATTCCGACCAGGTTCGGCATGAGAATATCCAGTCCCCATTGTAGTAGGGCTGGTCTTATACCGTCAGGTCCTGGTGCTTTGAAGGGGAAAAAGCCCGATATGGCCCACCTTATCTTGTCCTCATCAATTATAGTGCTAGCAAATTGCCAGTCGTATTGTGAGGGTGTTATTGGTACTTCCGTCCGGTTCGTCGTTCCTGGGAAGACAGAACCTGGGAAGTGAGTTTCCATAAGAATCTCGGCGCTTTCTCGGAGGTTGGCGGCTTTGTCGCCATTTTCCCTCGTCAGGATGCCGATACTCTTATGGTGGTCGCTTGAGAGTGCCTTCTGTAGCCTTGAGACTTGCGGGAAATCTTCGATTGCCTCACAATAGGCTCTCCAGGCTTCTCTTTGCTTTTGTCTGCAGACTTTTTTGAACTCTCTGAGGTTGGCTTTATATATTCCCCAGTCCTCTTCGAGTTTTGTTCGTTTTGCTTTGTTAAAGGTCGTTCTCGCTGTCTTTCTGAGGTGTTCCAGTTCGGGGAACCACCATTTATTGGTTGTGCCTTCTGTCTGTATCATCCTCATCGGACAGGATTGGAGTTTCTATAAAAATTTTTATATTTTCTCAGGTTTATTTGAAAATATATATACCTGAGAATATTTGACAAATATGTTTTATCATTCCTTTCATAGAAGTTTTGTATTCTTCATCTATTGGCTTGGAGAAGAAAAATCAAAAAGGCTTTCCTTGGACTCCATTTTATGTACAAGAATGATCATGTCTCTATAGCAACATATCCCCGTACATCTGTAAAGAATTGGGTATGAAATAACGTAAAACCATTATCAAACCTAGCCTTTCTTGATTTTATGGCGTGAGTCAAGTGCAGAGCTCGGCCTACTAGTGAATTTATGAACGATATGATATTTCCTAAAGATCATCAATCATCTCCGAGACAGCGTTTATCACGCCTCAGATATTAAGTAACAATATAGGTATTTATTAGACGTAGGTACAGAGTTACGAATTATGATGAGGCTTTAATTTCTGTGATTAAGTTATTTAGTGAAACGAAATATTTTTCATTTTTAATAGCTACCTACAAGACAGAATTTTATTACATTCTTTAATTGCTTCAACCTTTCGGTGGATGTGATGTTTTCTTCACGTTGTCGTGAATGATTGGTTGCAATCAGCAAGTATAGCAAGATGAAGAAGATGCGATTTCATCTTATTTCCGTATTGAAAAACTTCCGCATTCCGAATACAATTCGATCAGTCGTTCTAAGTCTGAGAAAAAAATTGCAAGAGTATAGTACTGACTCATTTTTCGATATGTCAAAAAGGTTCACATGAAGCAGACAGAAGCAACTCTCAAGGACAAACGAAGCCCTGCCTGTTTTGATTTTTATCATGTACAGCTTATCCAATACATCCTGGCACAAACTCAGCTACTTTTCCAGTTGCACACTGGTATTGTAGACCATGACGGAGAAAAAAACACCAGCTAGAAATAAATTTCAACACATATAATAGGTGTTTTTTTAATCTTACTATACTCCACAGAGATTGCTAGGCATATACGTCATTAGTTTTGTGCCAAGATGGATTGGATAAGCTAACAATATCATTGGTCACTAAATATTTAAGTGACAATCTTCATTTACGTGTTCTTATACTATTTTATAGTTACAAATCTCACCACCTAGAAAGAATATCTAAAGTACCTAGTTGGATACCTACCACTTACCTTTTAGTTATTTTCTTGCGTGGGTCCTAAGATCGTCAAGATCACTAGGAAATTTTTCCAAACACAATGTGGAGAAAAAAGACCTCAGAGCTAATATATTTTTATTTGTTACGACAATGCGTTCGGCCAAACAAAAAACTGTTTTTCGAATATAGAAGTAACCAAATCTGAAGTTCCCTCTGTTGGGGTCCCTCAGGATCAGTGTTCTTTCCTGGGTAGGCTTGTTAGTGAAACGCACATGTTTAATCATTTTGGTGTTAGGGTAACTAGGCTCTAAAAAAAGCCTTTACTTCAATATCAAAGTTTCAAAACTCATCGTTTATCCTTCACCAATATTTTCTAGATTAATATTCATTATAGGCCGTAAACGATGAAATTGAACCGTTTTGGTGTGGAAGGTGGAACTTTTTGTAGATACCATTTTCCAAAGAATTTCATAATGTAATAAACTCAACAATTGGGTTCAAACTATAATACTTTTTCTCATAAATAATAACTTATCCAGATGGACAATCAACGCTATTTTCTGAGAAAACATATCAGGCATTTTTGATCAAAAAAATGTATTTGAGAAGTGTGTTTGAAATCATCCAAATCAACCATATCACAAATATTATCCAAATCAGAAATGATACACAGGATGTATCACTGGACTCGACCATTTTTTAACTTGTTTTGGTTTGGAGTCATATTGAAAATCTGCATTTTTCATTTTGTAGAATTCCAGGAAACATATATAAAAAGTTGTCTGCAAGTACTTCACTTGAATGGATACATATTAAAAAACAGTTTTCGAATACGATTTCACGCATAGTAAAACACAGGCATGTTCAGAGTTCAAGTGATGAATCATGTAACTTCTGATTTGGATATTATAACATATATCCATCTTACAGCAGCTCAATCGACCAAAATGAGTGCAATTCTATGATTTTGAAAATTTCGCTTGTTAGCAAACGTTCTCGTGTATATTAATCCAAGATAAAAACCGTCGGTATAGACTACACTATAGAACACTACGTGAATCAAGGGATAGAAGATACGAATTAACATTCACTTTGAATTTTTTGAGTTTGTAAGCCTCAGGAAAAAACTCTCTTGGCAAGGAGCTTCATAGTCCAGCTGTTCTATTGAAAAACGATACCTGAGCAAGAGAGGTTGGTCAGGTCTCCAAGCTCACAACAAAGGGGTGGGAATTCTGTACTCGTCCGTGATAAAACTGCCAAGGGTGGAACGACTGATAACGACTCAGAAGAGCACCGATCGTGAAAATATGTACAGAAGAGAGACAAGCGTCCAATCCTTCTACAATGCTCCAATGAAGTGAGCGAGTCTGTGGGCGAAAAATGACCAACAAAACGAATTAACTTCCTCTGAATACAATCAAGAAGCTTCAATAAAGTTTTTGGTACCGAGCTCCATATATGAGAACTAGGATATTTCAAGACAGGTCGTATTTGAGCCATGTAGATCAGTAGAAGCTGACGAGAAAAGAAGTATTTCGAAATAGAAATCTAAGTTTCTGGGAAGAACATTCAGCAATCGATCTCACATGGTTTTTCCATGAGAGATTATTACTGATCGTAATCCTATCATCGAAATACTTGACTTTGTAGGAATAGTTACTCTTGACTCTGGTTATAACCCCCGATAATAAATTTTGTTTACATCTAAAAAAAAGGATGATAAGAGAAAGGTAAGGTAGGTATTTGTGGAACCAATTGATTTTCTGAAGCACCATAATTTTGTGTTTTTGTAAGTTATTGTTGGATAAACATATTTTCAACCATAAAATTATTTTCTGATCCCAATACATACGTCTTGTTTACTTTTTTGCGTTCTTTAATTGTTACTTGACTAGTTCCATATATTTTGAAATGATTTTGCGCCAGCTCCCAAAAAACAACATAATACGATATTTTTTTATATTATAGTCGATGTTTCTCTATTACAGTTCTATTATACTGAATTTGAATACTCGTCGAACATCGCTTAATCACTCCTCATTTTACCACTGAACAGCCCAGCTTTGATTTTACCGCGAACTAAGGTGTTTCTCATTTAAAATGTGAAAGCTATCCTAAAATGCATTCTCTTTCTCATGGTATCCACGATGCTAACTGAACACCGGATATTTTCATTTTCGTGAGAATTCCTTTTTTCTATATGCAGATTCACACGAAAGATAAGCCCTGTAATGTACAAAGAATACCTCGTGAATCAAGGGACAGGAGATACGAATTAACATTTACTTTGAATTTCTGAAGTTTGTAAGCCTCAGGAAAAACTTTTTTCGGCAAGGAGTTCCAAAGCTCAGCTGTTCTATTGAAAAAAGATCCCTGAGCAAGAGAGGTTCGACAGGTTTTCAAATTCACAACAAAGATGTGGGAATCATGTACTCGTCGAGCCACCCGTGTAGATATTGCCAAGGGGGGAACGATTGATAACAATTCAGAAGAGCACCGACCGTGAAAACATCTATAGAAGAGAGACATGTCGATTCTACGATGTTCCAATGAAGTGAGCGAGTCTATGAGCGAAGAATCACCAACAAGACGGATTGCCATTCTCTGAACAGAATCGAGAAGCTTCAATGAATGTTTTGGTGCCGAACTCCACACATGAGAACTATATTCCAAGACAGGTCGTATCTGAGCCTTGTAGATCATTAGGAGATGACGAGGAGTGAAGTAAGTTTTTGGGAAGCACCTTTGGCGATCGATCTCACATGGTTTTCCCATTAGAGATTATCACTGATCGTAATCAATAGCATTAAGATTCTTGACTTTGTAGGAATAGTTACTACTGACATCTGAATACTAGATGATGATAGACATGGCTGGGTTTTCCTAGCATTAAATTACACCAAGTTCTTGTTACCTACCTCATTCTATTATTTTTACCAAGTCATCGTTAATTTCATTAACATGAATTTTTCTTTGTGATGACACTTACACTTACGGCTGAATAAAATTTTTCCAACTTGACCTACAACCGAATTAGAAAAGTCGATACCTTTTTGTTCTGAATATAACACCGAATAGTTGATCAATCGATTTCAACTGTTAATCCATCGAACCATTGAGCAACTCAAGGACGTGAGATAGTCTTTTGCGGAGATGTATATTATTCACATAAAAATGGTAAACCAATAATTTTTTCATATTGCCTCACATGAGTTACGTAAATGACGCTTCTCAAGTGCACCACCAAAATACGAACTCGGTCATATATATAACTATTATTAAGGGCTATAAAATTGTACGCTTTATTATTGGTACGAATGTCATCTGGTTACACCGATATGGTGAATTAATAGCATGATGATGAATTGTCGGAAGAAATAGTCTGAGCAACCTTGATGGTCCACCGATTGGAGATGTTTCAATGATCTATTGAAATAGTCTTCGGGTCGAAGTATATCATTATCAAGTAGGCGTGCTTTGTTTGTTTCACGTTGGCGGAACACAATGTTATTCTTCGAGAAGATGAATGGTCTGATGACATTTTCGCACCTAGGCCAACAATTTTAGAGTATGTTTGAGGTTTTTCGTGACTATATTCCAAAAGCTAATGAATATTATGCTGAAGGTTTCGATACATCCCACGCTGGGCAAGATAATAAAAAACCGTATTTCTATATAAATTTTATATGATATGAATATACCCACCTATATTCATTAGAGTCTGGATCAGAACAAGAAATTAGACGTAATATACCATTATAGGGATGTACAGGTTAACTTTGATTTCAGTAGAGAAACTTCCTACTACACCGAAAATTTATTTGGGAATACTATGGCTTTTGGAGCATTTTCCCTGATTTTTTTTGTGATAGTTTATGATAAATAGTGAATTTACAGCTTATCCAATCCATCTTGGCACAAATTCAGATATTTTTCCAGTTGCACACTAGTAGTGTACACAGTGAACACATATAATTGGTGTTTTTTATCTTAGTATACTTCACAGAGATTGCTGGGCATATACGTTATTAGTTCTGTGCCAAGATGGATTGGATAATTCTTAATCATCGCATATGAATTCAAATAACAGAGTACCCCGAGGCAGTGTCCATACTGTTGTATGAATATATCAACAATGTTCCATCTTATACGAATATCGATACTATTTCATTGGCGATGATATGACATTTTACATGCGAAAATCAAGCTGTCCAAGACATAATTGATTGTATAACAGAGAGGTTCCAGTTGAATTGAAAATTGAACATACGACGATTGTTCATTCGTCATTTAAAAAGTACTGACTTGAAAAGTTCATCACGTTGACTATGTACCTACTGAAAATGGCCTCAATGCTTTTCGCAAATGAAAAATAAATGATGCAAACAGAATTTTCATAATTCACCTAAACGAGAACGCGAGGTGGAAAAAAATATAGCGCACAACTTTCTAGAGAAGGGCAATCAGATCTCTTGTGGATTTCTTGTGGATATATGCTGATTGGAAACTTTGCAAACGGTGGTGGTTTGTTGATGTTGGTATTTTGATATTGACAATTCAGTAATTTATAAAACTGTTCTATTCTCACCTACAGATTCTTCAGAATAAGTCGGGAAGAACTAGTCGAAATATTCAGGAATAAGACTGTTTTATATATAACGAGAAGAATCTGAAAAAATATCAGTAAGATGTCCCAATCGTCAAACTTGTGATGCCATACACAACGTGAAGGTAATTTGATAGTCAGTGGAGCGGAGCATGACATAATGGAGTATGATCATGATGATCAAGTTGAGTACAAGATTCAATTTGAAAGCAATGTGATAAAATAATAGTGAGAAATGAATTGGGTATCAGAAACAGAAGTACTCGTAGATTGGTTCAAGTCCAATGGGGAGTAGCAGAGGCTTGTGCTTGAAGTCCTGTCTCATCTGATTTATCAATAACTCAAGCAATGCCAATGCGGGTTAAGAATTCACCCTACTTGAGGTTAATTTTCAGATGCTGCTCTTAACGAAATGCATAATCTACCATGGAGCTGTTCCTAATCTGGCCTCATACATATTTCTTTGATATTTTGAAAGAGCTATTTCGCAAAACACATATGAAATCAATAAAAATGAAAAAATCCTGTAACGTTAAGAAAATATCACGAGACCGAAAGAGATAGTATGATGTTTATATATTATTTTGACTGGAATTTTGAGTTTCAGGTGTATTTTATATATTCACTTTGACGTACCACTTATAAGGCTGAATGGTTGCCTACTTCGCATCAGAGCAGTCACTTAGCTTGACACCTTTGAAACAATGATAGTTCGTTGGCCGATTCGATTATAATTTAATGGCTATATGATAACATGAAATAGTATATTATGCAACGATCGTGTAATGATGGTTATTGATATATGAGCATAAACCGGGATACGAAACGAGCCGAAGGTGAGTTTCGTATGGTTTATGCGAGTGTATTAATAACCATTACATGAGAGTTGCATACGCTATTTTATCTGCACCCAACAAATAATGAAGAACTAAAAATATTATATTTATAATTGTATTGCACACAATAATACTAATTTAACGAATTTCTTTGAAAAATTCTACAGAATTGTAATTGATAGTATTACTTCGAGAAATAAAACGATGAGATATGAAAAGAAGATCAAAAATCAAAGAAAAAAAAGTTTACTTGAGACCGGAATCGAACCAATGTCTCCTCCAGCTAGAATAATCAATGTCAGCGCCACAGACGGCTCGGCTACGGAGAGCCCACAAAATTGGATGAAAAAATAAATGATAAATCATGCATTTTTCCAATGAAAAATTTAATCATTCTAACTGTATTTCTGTGGGTGAAGGTGTCGAAGGTGATTCTGCCATATCGCTGGTATCAGACATTTTGTTATGATTATCGAAGTTTGTCTGTATTCTTCAAAAATCCAATACCTATACCAATTTTGACTTGACAATCGTCAAATGCAGAGCATGCACATCATGCTCGATTGAAAAATAATGGGTTTCTATTGGTTAAAAATCTGTATCATAATGAAAATCTGTATCGTAATGGATTCCATTATAAAACGGGTTGTGGGCATATAAGTGTATTATTAGACGGGTGTAGATAAAAAATAATTCATGATTCATGACCAATAACATGACATGATTTTTGTGCCAGATTAAGACAAACACGGAATGCGGAAGGATTTTCTATAATATTTGAAATGAAGTTGAATAGTTGGAAAGAATCATTACCGAAGTAGCTTATCGCTTTCAAAGCTGCTTGATTCGACTTTTTTCGTCTATTCTAGAAATCATTCAGACGCATGGTATATTATTTCTTTTTCTTCAACAAGGTTCTCTTTATTTTCATTTTTATTTTATTCAATACCGTTTATTTCGTTCCTCCTGATTTAGTTGACCAGTCATTTTACTTATTGTTGTTGAATTTGCCCTCCAGAAGGATATATATGACTGATACATGCTTGAAAAAACTGTTTATGATTTGTAACGCGTGTTTCGTGATTGTATAAAAAATCTGCCATAGATATTAGATTCACATAACATTCCATCTTCACAAAGGAAGTAGCGAACTCAAATTTCTGCAGCCAGTATGATTAACTGAATTTGTTGATGTACAGTTCCTGCCAAACATCATGATTCATGAGGACTCTTTCATTTTTGTATATCTTCCTATCCAATATATGACATGGATCAACTTTTAAAATATTGTCCATTATTTTAATTTCAACTTTATTGAACGATTATGCTACCTATTTGTGATATTAGGTATATTTTCACTTTTTTCCACTCTCCGAGGACTTGACGCCTCTCTGATATCGGGGTATTTTCGACTGTAAGAATCTAGTTCTTCATAATGGAACCATCGGAAATTGAAGTGATGATATGAAATTTTTATACGTGTTTACTCACGATAATGTCGAAATATTCAGATTTGAAGCATGAATGAGTTGATCATTCAGGAATAAGTACGATATTTAAAAAAAATGAATGTGTTCTTGATATGAGTGAGCCAAAGAATATTGAAATTTCATTTCTCACACGTAATCTAAGATAGTACCAATGCCAGAAATAAGCATCAGATTCACTACATTTTTATTACGGTTTTGACATCGTCATTATACACATTAGAATATTTTATTGCATATTCAGTAACTTTCTGCGATCTCGTCATTTTCGAATCACAAAAAAATAGGCGAGAATTTCGGCCTTTGTTAATTTGAATTTAACTACTTTTTAATCGATTCATTAAACATCTCATGTAATTGGTGAACAATTAATCCTTCGTTTGAATTGATTGGTGTTTCGAAGAATGAGAAGTGTATATAAAAAAGAATTTTCGAGTCAAAGTCAACATTCACAGTACGATTGTTTGTGAAGAATATTGAACATGTACAGATTGGTAAGTGAGAATATGAAAATATTTCTATATTTTTTCTTCAGTGTCTTTTTTTTATCGAATCAAACCCCCAATCAGAATTCATTTATCCACACGCTTTGATGACAGTATTTCATACTATGTAGTTAAAAAAATGTAACTCCTATCCACTCCTATCTTATAGTTTCTAGAAACTCTTGAGATTATTTTTCATTCATTATTATAAAGTTGTTTAACATTTTCATGTCAATGAAAAATAAAAAAGCGATTTATCCTCGTATTTCTTATTTTCATATATTTGATCATACTTCCTCATTATAAACTTGGGAAGGAATGTTAAAATTGAATTTTCTGGAAGTGTGATATTTTCCCAGCACACTCATTAGTTTTTTCCATAATAATTCCAGCAGTAATGATTTTTTCAAATCAATATCGTCTGATGAACAAAGTGTCAAATATCGAAATATTTTTGGTTTAATATAAGAAATGAGACACATTTTTTAATAATTTTCTAAATGGAGTAACTTTTTTCATTAGTTTTTCAAAACTACTACTTTTGTAAAATAAAGGTAAAATATGAGAAAAAACACTATGTTTTTATATCACTTATATGTGTAACTAAGGTTATTGCAGTTTCGACCTTTGAACATAGGTGCCTCACGAAATTTTCTGAAAATTTCAAAAAGTTATAATTAAATTTCACCCAATAGTAGGCTCTAATGCAATATCATTATGTTTTCAGGTTATCTTTTTTGGTTTAGTTGCAATCGGCTTCGCCGAAGACGAGCCCAGCACTACTACAGCCTCTTCTTTCACCCCAACATTCAGTCAGGACTTCTACAGGAACCAACGTTTCCGAAACCCTAATTATCCTTACACCGCCAACAATGGTAACAGGTTCTACCAACCTAACACCTATAAATACACTGAACCAAATTACTTCGACAAAGACTACCAAAAGAAAAATCCCTTGAACTACTTCGACAAAGACAATATCAACAAAAATTATTATAACAATGAGAAATTCCTGAAATACAACCAAGATGGTAAAAGTGCAGACATTCTTCGATCAGTAAACGACATTCAACCTGATGGTAGCTACCAATATGGGTGAGTTCGGTAAAAAACTGAGAGTACTATAAGCAAAAAATTTACTTAGGATAAATGGGTGAGTGTTTAACTAACAAAATACATAGTTTGAGTTTGATACATATCTCACGATTTCGATAGAACCCAAATCTTGAGTGCTCTGATTATCATAATTATTGTGGACACACTTATTGTCCTTGTTCAGTAGTATTTGGTATAATGTCTTTATTGTGTCCCTTCCTCTATAATATCTTGTGAAGAAAGGTAATTTCTGCCTTCCTTAAAACACTCCAAATAAACACTTTTTGAGAATATTGAAATTTGAAAAAGGTTACATGAAACCTTTTACCACAGTCATTTCCTTGTCACTTGCTTGATATCCTTAGAAATCGTTCATCATCCCCTGAGAAATAGACAAGCATATCTTATTTTTCTCGCATTCTACATTTTCTGTAGACGTTAAACATTATTTTTGAAGACTCTTCTGATGAAGTATACCATGTAGAGCGTCTTTCTGTCGTCTTTTCCATATCATTCAGTAAACTTTGGACTTTTTTCAGGGAAAACAAAATGATCATGACCCTTTTGCCTTCCAACAACAATTGTTTTCAAATTGTTTCAACTAGTATGTCGTATTCATCCCTTAAGAAGATGTTTTTACCCTTATCAATTGCTCATTTTCACTCAGTCACTTACATATATTCACAGATTCGAGACAAAAAATGGAATTGCTGCTGAACAACAAGGTGTAGTGAAATCAATTGGCGATAAAACCGCTCCAGTGGTCGTCCAAGGATTCTATCGCTATATTTCTCCTGAAGGAATACCCGTAGAGGTCAAATATACAGCCGATGAATTGGGTTACCACCCTCAAGCCAGCGTAATTCCTGGACAAGGAAGAGCCATCACCTACAAGAGTACGGCTACTCCTGCGGCTAAAGAGGAATAATCATCAATGACGTTCTGAATATTGAGCCTCTGAGTTATATCCATATGAGTCACATTCATCATTAAACGTTATTCTGATACCCATTGTGTTAATTTGATAATCAATATAAACTGATTCCAGTCTCTAACCAATATTGCAAACTACATCAGTTTGGAACAGAATGAAATCAGTGGGTCTCTTATAATTCCCTGATTGGAATATTTCGAAGCCGTCATAGAGTAGTTCATCAATTAGATAGTGGACATATTACGTGAATCTTTTCACTATACAGCTGGCTTACTGATTTTTGACTATCCGAAACAATACCAACTGATAATCAGGATGTACATCATAGAATTTCCATCATTTCAACTTGATCTCTGAAGTCAGCTCACTAGTTTCAAATAGATTGCAAATGATAATGAGTACTGAGTGAGTTGATGTCTAAACATTTTTCATGAGCAATCAAATGAGGATAAGGTAGATGAATCTATCGCAGATTGGACAAATTGAAGATTGCTCATGGTACTGAACTATTTTCGAAAATTTATGAATTATATTACAAATAAATGGTTCTGCTCTTAGCTCGAGCAGTGAGGAGCAGTATCCCTTCAGCCTTTTCAAGTTTCACAACCGCTTCTTCTGCTTCTTCGTCAATTTATTTATCGCAGATTTATTCCAAACTATTCTAAGACTGAAAACTCTTTTAATCGAATGAAATTACGAAATATATTATGGTTATTTCTTCAATAATCCAAAACGAGTGAAATATATCGCTCATTTCCCAGTTTAAATATAATCCTACCTTGAAATGTGAATATATATATATATATATATATATATATATATATATATATATATATATATATATATATATGTTAGCATAAAGATTCGCACGGACACGGACGAAGTATGATGAGTTGTTTTTTTCGGGTTTCATTCCGTGTTCTGTGGTTTTGATCCCCTGAAGGATAATTGTCACAACGTTTCGGCAAAGTCTCATTTGCCATCTTCTAGGTGATGATTGAGTTTCGTCCTCCGAACTCGACGACGAAACTCAATCATCACCTAGAAGATGGCAAATGAGACTTTGCCGAAACGTTGTGACAATTATCCTTCAGGGGATCAAAACCACAGAACACGGAATGAAACCCGAAAAAACAACTCATCATATATATATATATATATATATATATATATATACATATGAACAGCAGAGAGGAAAAACGATCCCAGTCCAAAATATCGAAATCAGTATTATTACGCCAAATAATAGTTCAGCAAATACATTTTCATTTTGTCTATGATAACCCATTGAAAGACCAATCCATGTCCAATGCCTTTGCAATTTTTTCGGCTGTATTTACCTTTTAGTCTGATTCTAATCGTGATCAAGCGTGCAATTCTTTTTTTTTTTGGGCGTTAGCAATAAGGTCAAAAATAATATTCACATTATGTCTAGTAGTGATAGCGACTCTGTGCCATTGTCAAACTTCTTAAGTAAAACGATATATGGAGTGATAACGAATTTGAGGTAAGTTTACTGATATGTTTTTGAGAAAAACAAAAACATTTTTTCGTTTTTTGCAGGAACTTCACAGAAGCATTACTCTTCATAAAATAGAAACTTCTTGCTCATATCCTAATGACAACCTGTCATTTTGTCTGTTCAGTACATATGCACAAAACCACCAATTTTTGTTTTGGACTTAGATCTTTCATTTTCTTTTGTGTAGTAACATATTTTTTGATTCTTTTCGTGAAAAAATGTTTTTAGTAATACTTTATTCAGGTTTTGAATATTTGAATAGATATTTGAAAAGATATTTTGTTTTTTTCAGTATGCAATAGCAGGACACTCTCAAACTTCAAAATTCATTCTGCTCAAAACTTACCAAATGGGACACAATTTCAGTACAAATATGATCGTATCGTGAAATTTGTATAGAGATTTGAATTACAAATTTTAAGCTAGTTCTTCATAATTTTCAGGGGAGAGAAAATACATAAAATGGATTTAACGTTATTATTAATACCAGTATTTTGCAACTCGATAATGTACGCGCTATAAACTAAGGAATTTACTTTATCCTAAGGAAGTTCATTAATAGAAAGCGAGATGGATTTTCGCGTTCAAAGCTGTTTCCACAAATAATGAACACCAAATAACTTCGTTGATATTTACAATAATAGTCATCTTTTTTGAACATCAGGTATTATCAATGAGAAGATCGAATCTTTACTGAGAAACAAAAAACTCATTGAAAAGGAAAAAAAATAAAAACTGAAAATACAGCGTTATAAAAGGACCTCCCAAACTATATATTTATCACTCAGGGACTGAATAAAAGCCAAAATATACCAAAATTAGTTTTTTGAACTGATCTATTTTTCATGCCTAGCTTCAGCTGTTTCGGTCTGTTTTTAGTGAACAAAGCATTTGCAACGTGTGATTTGAAATGACTGTTGTTCCTAAGATCGTAAGGTATGAATCTGTTGTTAATTTACTGGAAGCCCAATGGATGATAATAACTGAGAAGGAGCCTTGTGTCTTATTGCAAATAATCAGTCATGGCATTACATAGCAAAGGTCATTGAGGGCAGTACTTCAGCATAAAAGACCTCTCAACTCCCTACACCTATCTTCAGTAGCAGGATGGTTATTCACGTTCCGTTCAACGAAAAAACGTGGCAGATATATTATTCTTCTTCATCACAGAAAAATCATCTAGAGAAACATATTTTGCCTATGGGGGGAGCGAACTCGGAATCTTTGATATTGTTTAAATAGATCCAAACATCCACTTTATTGCAATGACATCTGTAGAGTGGAAGATGGGGCAAGTGACAGTGAAACAATTTCTCTATTATATTGAAGAATAGGTTTGATAATGGTTATAGTCACTATGATATTCACCAATTGAATTTGTTGCTCCCATTCGGTTACCGTTTGGAAAATCACTTTCATGTTATATTCTCATTAATAATTTAAAAGAAAAGATGGTACATTCTATCTGTGTACTGGAATGTTACATTTTTCCTCTTTGAATCGATCTTAGAGTGATATTGATTGCATATAATTCAGCTGGGGTCAAAAAATTAGATGCAACTATATTTGATCGTTTGAATTCGTTTACCTCAAATTTATTTTTCACCATTTCATTTTCAAGTTGAAAATAAGTGAAAATGAAGTTTTGGGAAATGATTTTTTTATTTGAACTGGGAATTGGATAATTAAAGTATGTGTTGAATGGCACTAAAACATTTTTTGGGCTTGGTGACAATTCTTCTCCAAAAGATATTAACTTCGGCAGAACGCACGTCATACTTGTGTTATTGTTTAGGGTTTGGGTAAATGGACTCTTCTAAGTAAAACACCAAGAAAATGAAGGAGTCCATCATGTGCTTTTTCGGTAATCTGCTGTTGTCTCTTCACAAACGGCAACAATGTTGAGACTGAACTTGTGATTGATGAGGGCTCTCTCCCTACTGTACGATTCTGAACGAGGATCATGTATGGATTATAACCTAATTTTCGAAATACCCAACTCACCGAAGATAATTTGTTTCACCACTCAAACACAGATAGGCTTGCTTCTTTTCGGTTATAATTGCAGGAGTGCATAAAAATTGCCGATAATTCTGCAAGAAAGCGTGATATCTAAAAATTGCAAGAGTTTATTTTCATATTTTCGCGAAAGTGCCCGAGTCCGAAGGACGAAGGCTCTTTTACAAAATATGAAAATAACCGCATGCAATTTGTATGAGATATCACGCTTGAATGTAAAATTATCTGGTCATTTTTATGCACGAATGTAATTCATTGGAATATTTCGCGAATGAAGAAATTCTCAAGGAAATGATATTCTTTGTTCATGTATACTTTCCTCTATAGATTGTATGGAGTACTCACCTAAACGCGAAATGTTTTTTTATTTTGATGTCTATCTGACATTCATTTGTTTTGTTTACTGAAGTCTAGCGATACGGTTTCAAATGTGTTGTTATGGTGACTTGATACAATGCAATTACCGCTGTAAGTTTTCGATAATTGCATTGCTCTTATGGGACATTTTATATATGAGGGAAATATTCAGGAGGAGCTACCCCTTCAGCTCATAAGCGGGCATATATGAACAGATATAGAACTTGTTGTATTGGTTCGTACTTCCATTGTCTATATTATTAACTCTTTTGAAGCCTATCGCTGAGTTTTTCTTTTTTTCTCTCAGCAACAGCATTCAATGAAAATAATAACATAGACAATGGAAGTACGAACCAATACCACTATTGTTTTTTTAAAATAGTATTATGAATTTAATTTTTCATTTCATTTTCTGTTTTCTGGGGTTAGGTTACCTTTTCATGTAAAACTCTATAAGTGATTGAAATTAGTCGGATAAGTTGTGAAACACCCTGTATTCAAGTCATTAATCCCAATGAATGAATTACTTCCCGGAAATTTGTGATAACTCACCAAGACATTATTTTCTTTAAGTAAGTCATATTTCCAACTTCCAAAAGTGATTCATTAGAAGAAATTTCAACATACTTCCTATGAAAGTTTTGATTATATGAATTATTATATGATTGTTCAGAAAATGTCCACACTTTGATGCGGATTACTTATTCTAAAGCAATTATACTGGGGACATTCGGAATGAGTTTTCCAATGATCGTTTTAATAACAAATTTCCTTTGATGATATATTTTAGGCTTAAATATCAAGCCTTAAAAAGGTATGCTGTGTAAAATGGGAGAACGTGACCTGTCACCACCTCCTGTCTATAGAACCTTCGTACCAATCTACTTCGAACAAATCAGCTTATGATAGAATTACGGTCCTTCAACTTCTTTGTAATTTTATGGAAATATCCCGAATATTTCATGTATGTGAATGATATACATAAAAGACTAGAAAGATTGGAATTCTTAGTGTGAAAGTAAATGATCAACTACCCTTACATTGAGTTTACATCACTCGAACTTGACGCACATTACGTTAAGAAAGTTAGCACCCTTAGGTGTAGGAAGTAGGTCTGGGTTCCCCTCTTGAAGGACTGTTTCATTTTTGGAGATATATCATCAATTACCATTAAAACATGCCTTATCACTCTGTTGAAGTATATTTCGATTATGTTTCATTTTATATCTCGGAGATTTTTCGATTTTTATAGACTCAGCAATTCTTCTAAAATTCGATTAAGAAAAAACACAATAAATTTTTAACACTTCCTTATTTTTCGGAATGTGCATTTGAGACAATTTCAATTCGTTTAAAATTCAAATGATCTCGCCGTGCATGTGTAATTGGTGGGCACTTAATCCGTCTCCCTATGAGTTATTGGTTTCAGAAGAATGAAGATCGCCTATAAAAAGGAATCTGCGCTCCGAAGTCATCATACGCAGTGAGCTCGTTTGTGATAGATATCGTTCAATATGTACAAACCGGTAAGTTCTTCATTCATTGAAAGACTTGATTTGTATATTGGGAAATTCAAAAATCAATCAATGAAAAAGTGACTATTTTGAAATGATATATTCAGTTTAGTGCCTCAGGAAGTTGTTCACGTGTTGTACAAATTTTTTATTTGGATCGAGTAGGTACATGATTATGATGTGTCGGTACCGAAAATTGTTTAGTGAATGGTAAATAATACTTGTTTTCGATACTTTGCCGAAAAATAACGGAAAAATGCTCATTTAAAAAATGTCTTTTGTGTTCCAATTCATTATTTGATAGTTAAAACAGTAACTATCGAAGAATAATGCCTATTTACCACAAGGAGTAGAATTAATACATGAAATAAGTGATTCTTGAACCAACACAAAGTTTTGCCGATCGAGTTCAGAAGACAAAAATAAAATTTTGGGATGGTACTGTGAGGATATGATTCAAATTATTCAATTCCTGAAGATATATCGAAACATATCATCGATTGAAAACTGTTATTATTGAGGTAATTGGAAAACTCTCTCCAAATGTCCCCAGTGTTTTAGAACAAGTGTTCCCATCAGAGTGTGGATATTTTTTGAACAATAATCTTATAACTGTTGAATAAGTTGTATTATCAAAACTTTTGTCGGAGTTGGGTTAAAATTTTTTTCTAATGAATTTCTCTTGGACTTTTCAAATATGACCTACCACGGGAAAATGATGTCTTGGTGAGTTATTACAAATATCCGAGAGGTAATTTATCCATTGAAATAATGACTTGCATACAGGGTGTTTCACAACTTATTCGACTGATTTCAATCACTCATACAGTGTTACATGAAACGGTAACTTAACTTCAGACAAAAATTGAAAATCGGCTAGTAGAAAACTAAATAAAAAATAAAATTCATAACACTTTTTCCTCTAAAAAAGAAGACAACGCAATCCTGGACCCATCGAATTTATATTTTTGGTTTTATACCTTATTCGACAACCTGAACATTTTTATTTCTCATCTCGTTTTCTGTTAGACTTTTATTACAATATTTTACACGTGATCGACTTCTCACATCGTTAGTTGTGACACCCCGTATAAATTGTCACGTATGTTCCTTATAGAGTGTTTTGAGTTACAGAGTCGTAAGATGAACTCAATAAAGTTCGAAACGTTGGCATGAAACTCTATTTTACCATTAGTACACTGATCCCTCTCCCAACATATTTGTATATGTGATCTATAGATGAGATTAAACGATAGTATGATATTGATTTTTGCATGCACTATCGCCATGATGAATTATTTCTGTTCTTCCTATATTACAGGTACTCCTCCTCGGCTTAGCAGCCACTGCATTCGCCGCAGCTACTCCAGCCGTTACCCCCACCCCTTTCTTGAACCAAAACTACTACAGGAACCAGTTCGATCCTTACAACAAATTTTATAACCCCAACGCTTATAGATACAACCAACCCACTTATTTCGACAAGGACTACCTGAAATACAACCAAGGCAACTATTACAACAACGATTTCTACAACGGAGACTTCAATAAGAATTATTACAACAACGAGTTCTACCAGAAGTACAACCAGGACGCCAGGAGTGCAGGCATTCTTCGATTTGTCAACGAGGCTCAGCCCGATGGAAGCTATCAATATGGGTGAGCTTGGTTGATTTGATTCTCTGATTATGATAGAAGCCAATGAAAAAAAATCGTGAAAGTTTTTGGAAATGTGTTTCACCATTAACCAGCTGATGTCTTTTTACGAACAGTAACTCACGGAAGTTGAAATATATTCCATATAAGGATAAACCTGGTATTGACTTTCAATATGCAACAAATGAATACGTTGTAATGGGGCAGTTCAATCCAGCGATGAAGTTCCTTTAACCGATGATTCGATATTTCCAGTCATACAAAAAATATTAGAAGTGATGGTGATAGACTCTTCCATGTAGTATATGAATGAAATCATCTCATTCTTATTCGGCAAATGGTTATTGCCCCATACATGTTCTCTTGGATATAAAAAAATTATGTATGCTTCGAGAGTACTTACGTCTTTAGTAGTTCCAAGAAAAATGATACTATGGTTTCAGTTTTCATGTAGCCACAGAATCAGCATAATAAGATACCTCTTTGTTCTGGAAGTCACTGAGCTAGGTCGAAAAAAATGTAAAGTACAACTAACATTCTTTGGGACTCAAAATGAAAAGTACACATTATTACTATTATTGTTGCATACTGACTTACTACTCCTATATTTTGCTTTTATTGAAGATATTATTCTAGTAGTCAATAGTCCACCATAAAAAGCTGAAATACCTCCAGTGGCTACAGAAAAACTTGGAGATATATTGACCAACAAGAACTCATTTCTTAGTGTGTTTTTCTTATCTTGTATTAAGAAAGTTTTGGGGATGCTATGCGTGAAAGAGGGCCTTCAACTGTTTGTGGATATATCATAAAAACACTAGGGTCAACTTCTCTTGAACATTTTAACATTACTCAACTCCAAAAGACACGACCTCAGAAATTTAAACATGTTCTAAGAAGATTTTCACATATATGACTAAATTTGGGAATCTATTCACGAAACTACTTCGATAATATTTGTAACATATGATATCAAAAATTAATAAAATGAATAAAAGGGAATAAGGAATGGTTTCAGAGTCATATCATATCATTTATTAGTGTTTCAACGTAGATAAGTGATAAAACTGCAATAACGCCAATTATCATTGCAATGCCTGACTAAATATAAGCTTCCCTTGAGATATAAACGTTGAAAATTTACACAGTTATAGGATCGTGTGTTGTAAATTGTTCTCACGAAGCATATATAGAAACGTCATATCACCAGAAAAAAGGTATTTGTGGTGAATATATGGTAATATATTGAATATATTGTAGTGATATATTGTACTATCAAAAATACTTTTTCAATTCTGTCAGACAATACCACAACCGAAAATATATTATTATACTAATTCTAGTTTAAACAGTTCTACTTATTATGTTCAACCTTCATGATATTTATGTTTTTACACAGTTATGAAACCCAAAATGGAATAGCTGCCGAACAACAAGGAGTAGTGAGAGTAGCAGCAGACCAAACTGCCCCTGTTGTTGTACAAGGATTTTATCGTTACACTTCTCCTGAAGGAACGCCAGTTGAGGTTAGATACACTGCTGACGAATTTGGCTACCATCCTCAAGGAAATGTTATTCCTGGTCAAGAACAGTCTTTCGCCTACAGAAAAGCCGTTCTGCCAGCAGTAACAGCTGAGAAGAAGTGATTCGATGAATTCGTTCATCCTGTTGTCTATCTTGAAGCCACGAATTGTGATCTGATGAGTTACCTTTATATTAAACATCACTCGTATATTGATATGGATTTTTTTCTGACACCCATCCACTTTATGAACAGGCTTGAAGGCAAACCTACACATACTTATTGCAATTTGATTGATTGATTTATTGACCCCAAGAAATATTACTGTTTATTGAATGATAAAAAAATTACAAGAACAATTGATGGAAACATATAGTAGAAATCTTACTGAAGTAAACCAAAACTTGCTGGTCTCGACAAAGTGAATGTAAATACATATTTTTGTTTCACATAATGATCGTAGGTTCAATAAATTATAAGGTGCATATTTCATATCTATGCAGTGCATATACATTTTGTGAAGGTTCTAAAAAGGGTAATTTGTAAATGCATTTTATCTACACCCGTACTCTAATGATACACTTATATTCCCACAACCCGTTTTATAATGAAATCCATTACGATACAGATTTTCATAAAGATACAGAATCTCAACCAATAGAAACCCATTATTCTTCAATCAAGCATGATGTGCAAGCTTTGCATTTTGACGTTTGTCAAGTCAAAATCAGTAGGTATTGAATTTTTGAAGAATTTAGTCAATTTTCGATAATCGTATGAGAATGTCTTATAGCAGTGATATAGAAGAATTATCAGCGACCCTCCACAGATGTCTTGGACAAGAAAAAATTCAATCGAAAGGATTATATTTTTCATTTGACAAATGGAATACATATGTCTTTATTTTCCACCAAACTATACGGGCTGTCATGTCCGAGAGGTCGAAGGCGCCGGCAGTGGAAAGTTACGTCCAGGTTCAATTCCTGACCTCGGCAGAACTTTTTTTTTCATTTTTTCTTCTTTTCATTTCTCATTCTTGTATTTTCCGTGGTTATACCATTAATTATAATTCTGTAGAATTTTTCAAAGAAATACGATTGATCACCTACTATAATTGTGTTCAATATAAATACCTAATAATATAATATTTTTAGTTCTTCATTATTTATTGGGTGTAGATGAAATAGCGTATGCAACTCTCATGTAATGGTTATTAATACACTCGCATAAACCATACGAAACTCACCTTCGGCTCGTTTCGTATCCCGGTTTATGTTCATGTATTAATAACCATCATTACACGATCGTTGCATAATATACTATTATGGCTTTGTTATGTGAACTTTGTAAAGGTTTTAATACGGAAATATTGGCTGAGCCTCAAATGAAGTATTGTAATTTTGAAAGAATCAAACTGAAATGAATCATTCTGAGATATTTCAGAGGTGTGAAGTGTCTCACTTTGAATGAGATCCCTATCAACGGAGAATTTTTTTCCTCTTTCCTCACATTGTTGACATGATTACTCCAAGAGAGTTTTGTTCCCGAATATTGTCCTCAAAATTTTGTTTTGGAATATTGAATGATTTCATTAGCAGATTTTATTGGTCTCAGAGAATGCGTTTAAATATTTTGTTTGCAAATGAACATTTTGAAGAAATGAGCATGCGTTTTTGAGTACATAGCCAATAAGACAAAATATCTTCATCATGTTCAATATCTGAAAGAATTTCTGAAATAGTTTTCGCAAAATAAATAATAGTTGTATCACCAGCAAAGAGTTTCAGTTGACCTTCCAATCTAAGTTCCAAATTTTGTCAGTGTGACATACTGTATGTTTCGGCAACATATGATCAAAATATTTTCCAGTTCGAAAGATATCTGAGAAAAACAGAAATTACAGCAGTTTGGTCTAGTCTTCCTCAATCAAGCCGCATCTAATTTCAATCCTAATTCATATGAATATGATCTTTGAGTGATGAAGAGGTAGTCGCTGATGTCAACGTCACCATTTGGAACAATTTTATTTTTGTAAATAGGCGTAATACTAGTCTTGTTTCAGATCAGGCAGAGGCTAAATCGATAATGCCTTTATACGGAGTTCTGTCTCTCATATCCATTGGAGATTGAAAAGTAGACAGGAATATATACTGATTTTATATATTTCAAACTCACATTAGATTTAGCTCATCATAACCTGCTCTAGAATAAACTTATCAAATGGGAAATCGGCTCTAGATTGATTGGAATCGTAAAAAAGTAGCTAATGAAGCGACTGCTTATATACAAGATGTGAAAAATAATTATCACTTCATGCAAAGTCAATGCAGTGTGGACGAGACAAGAGTTGACCATGTATTCATTCCAAAAATATCGATTATAGTGTTCTAGTAAGATAGGATTATACTTCAATAAAACAAAAAGAAGTCTATTGAATCTTTTGGGGTACAAGTCGACTCACACCTCACCTGGGGAAAGGAAAACTGTTCCTCTGAACAATTACCACTATGCATATGTTCACTCAAGCCTTAATTGTTGCATCATTTGCTATGGAAATTCAACCAGATTCAATGAAGTATTAGTTCTCCAAAAGAAAATCCTGAGAGTTTTCAACTTCAAGGGTCAATGAGACTCTTGTAGGGATTTATTCTCAATTCTTAAAATTTTAACAGTGACCTCATTATATATACATGACTGAAATCACACAGTAAAAACTTCACGAGCAGAAATGATCTGAGTCTAGTAACAGAATACAATTTTCGAGAAAATCAGATGATGTCGATTTCACTTCATCACTCATCTATTGTTTCAAGAGGACCTACGTTATTTCAGTTAAATTATAAAATAATCCTTTCTGTTGAAATTGGAAACCTCACAATTATCGATATAATTCTACAACAAACTTTTATTATGTAGTTTTGAATATACCTTTCGATCTGTATGTGTGAGCAATCCGTTTTCATTTATTCTTTTGTTGTTGGATTTCATTTTAATGCTAGTATATCATAGCGACATTTGTAATACGTATTCTTATGACGTATCTGACGCATTTCTATAATAATTTAAATAAATCTGAAGAAATGAAGAAAACTAAAAAACCAACAGAATATTACAGTTGAAGAATTTGGTCACGATGGACTAACAACTATTCAATTGAACCACCGTTCCCCCTACATTACTTTTTTTCGCGAACAACTAATACGTAGGAAGTCGACATGTCCTCACAACAAAGAGGGTGAGAATTCCGGATTTCGAGTTATCCGTGTTGATACTGCCAAAGGTAGAAGAATAAAAGAAAATTCAAAAGAGCACCGACAGTGTAAATATTGATAGAAGATGCTCGAACGAAGTGAACGATTTCGTGAGCGAAGAATCACCGAAGAGCAAGAAGGATTGCCTTTCTCTGAATAAATTCAAGACAGGCTGGATCTGTGCCTTGTAGATCATCAGAAGCTTACGAGAAGTGAAGTATTTCTTGGCACGAAATGTAAATTGAAGCCTCTGGAAAGCACCTTTAGCAATCGATCTCATAAGTTTTTCCATGAAATATTATCACTGATCGTAATATCTACTCCTGACATCTGAATATTAGACTGACACCTCGTTTAGTGTTATGTATTTGATCAATACCGCAAAAGACATCAATGACTTTAACTTTTTGGGAGTTATGAGGCGCGAAAATCATTTGAAGATCTACGCACACATGCGTTTGGTTTGTTCAATGTATGTGTTCATGCGGTCATCTTTTCAAATTCTCTTTTGTGAAAGTTGGTTCAATGAGACCCAGAAATAGGATTAAAAAAAATATTCCATATGTAATTTTTACTATGATTTGTTCAACTTTCATGATATATCGAAAAACCTTGCCCTTTTGGGTGTTTGATCAAGGGGAGAGTAAAAAAAACAATTTTGAATAGAAAATGATATCGTTTATTTAAGTCACAAAATATACTTTTCATTATATATTTGAATCAGATAGCCCCAAATGATTCCAATACCTCGGTATTAATTTTCACATTGATTGAAATGCAATTTATATAATTAAAACAGGGCACCGCTCTTCAATTCATTGGGTTGTTGGCATTATCTGAGGAAATTGATGTTAATATAGCTGTTCCCCAAGGTAGGTGGGACCTTTAGTCTCCATTTTATGTATGCATAAAAAAGTCACCGAGGAGACCTAGAGGTTTATACCATCTGCATTTGAGATATAAATTACATTTTCCAGAATTGTGACTATAACTCCCTCGCAGATGACACAATCCAATGAATCAAAACATTAAAATTCAATTGGGTGGACACATTCCACGAACTGAAAGTGAACGTAGATGAAACAAAAAGTATGAGTAGACAAAAATTCAGTCGGAATTGTTTTGCATTTTGATATGAAATAATACAATCGAGATGGCTGAAAACTTCAAATATTATGGGCTTATAGTTGGCTGTGATTTAAAATTTAGTCATCATATTATTATTGATTATTAGTAAAAAAATTATTCTAGGGAAATAGGTGTTCTCACTATCGTTGGTAGAAATGGAGGCGAATTTTTTACACCCCTTTTTGCGATGTAAAAATATACTGATATTTTTTATCATTGTACTATGATCAAAAAAATTGCAGAACACTAAGTCAACAAAATCGCCTTTTATTCAGCTGAAAATATAATAACTGTGATTTCGAGCTCGAATAGAAAAAGGGATTTTCTGAGAAACCTACCTGGTAGACAATAATTTTTCAATTATCAACACGTAGTTATATAATGATAATAATAATATAATAATATATATTTATTAACAATTCGATAAAATTCACATGGCAATGATTACAAGGTTAAAAAAGAAATCATATAAAGATAAGAATAGTTATTAGTAGATTTATCAATTAGGAAAATAAATAAAAGAAAAACCCACAAAGGCTCAGCCTATGCGTGGGTATCAATATTATTGGTAACATTTACGCCTACGATGCAATTTTTCATTTAAACACAAAACAAAACAAAAATATATATATATATATATATATATATATATATTCTATAGTCTCCAGACGCGGTTCAACCCGAACTCAACAACAACACACAACTGACCGCGGAAACCTATCCGAACACATATATATATATATATATACAAGCTGAATTTTTCTGGGTTTTTATCCGTTAGGTATATTCTAATTTGTTCGACGTTTCGAATTCCATTTTGAATTCATTCTCAAGAACTGTTAGACGAATATCTGTCCATACCGTCCTGGTCAATCTTCAATTGTCTGTTCTCCACGGAAACTGATATTTATAATGACTCTCCTCAGTCATTATCCGACCGGGTCCGATATTATGGCTGCATCCTGCCCATCCAGGTATTATGTAGAAATTGAATTCGAAACGTCGAACAAATTAGAATATACCTAACGGATAAAAACCCAGAAAAATTCAGCTTGTATATCGAAGATCCGTGAAAACATCAATTTCTACATAATACCTGGATGGGCAGGATGCAGCCATAATATCGGACCCGGTCGGATAATGACTGGGGAGAGTCATTATAAATATCAGTTTCCGTGGAGAACAGACAATTGAAGTCTTTGCTTGCTCTTGCTTGGTTGCTTCGTAAGGGGAGGGATTGACCAGGACGGTATGGACAGATATTCGTCTCACAGTTCTTGAGAATTAATTTAAAATGGAATTCGAAACGTCGAACAAATTAGAATATACCTAACGGATAAAAACCCAGAAAAATTCAGCTTGTATATCGAAGATCCGTGAAAACATCAATTTCTACATAATACCTGGATGGGCAGGATGCAGCCATAATATCGGACCCGGTCGGATAATGACTGAGGAGAGTCATTACAAATATCAGTTTCCGTGGAGAACAGACAATTGAAGTCTTTGCTTGCTCTTGCTTGGTTGCTTCGTAAGGGGAGTGATTGACCAGGACGGTATGGACAGATATTCGTCTCACAGTTCTTGAGAATGAATTCAAAATGGAATTCGAAACGTCGAACAAATTAGAATATACCTAACGGATAAAAACCCAGAAAAATTCAGCTTGATATATATATATATATATATATATATATATATATATATATATATATATTTATGCACAGATATCAAAGTGAGGACATTACCCTATTAACACGAAGTGAGGACCGGGAGAAGGAACAAAGATGCAAACTTCAGCTTTCCACTATGTTTTCAACATGGACTTAGCAATAGAAAAAAGTAAAATATATTCCTGAAATGTTATCGAGTATGGTGTGAGTATATTGTTTCCAAAGTGAGGACTTTTTACGTCGCTATTGATGTGAGCCCCGTATTATTTTACCTTTCAAAGTGAAAAACGAGGACCATTTTGAGTGTATACATCCATATAACTCAACAAATGAGGTCCTTACAGTGTTGTCAATAGCAATTTCTTCGAATGGTTGTTTTCTGTGAATTCGTTGTAGGGTATAGACATTTTTCATTCTCTCTGATTCCAGTTTACAAGATAATCCAGATTCGTCAACTATAACTTTGAATTCCAAAATACAAATTTGAATTTTTCGTTGCAAATCGATGTTTGTAAAAATTCATTTTATATTCGATATTCTTGAAGTTACGGTTCTGATAATCCGCCGAATGGAAGCGATAGTCATGTTCCTCTGTTTCCTATGGTTTTGTGGATATGGGACAATGGATGATATATTTGTCATCTCAACTGAAGGGAAGTGCAAAAAACCTGCAGCTTGTATATCCATGTCAGTTATTGATTAAAAGCTGAGATTGGAACCTTTGGTGTGAAAGTTGAAACTTTTCCTGCCCTATCTTCAAACTTATATTTCTGCACTCCACGCGCGTTTCGCTGACAAGGTTAGCATCTTCAGGAGAAGAAGGAAGAGTATCAATGCGCGTCGAGTGCAAAAATATCAGTTTGGTGTTAGGGTAATTTATCTTTAGGAGAAATTCCAGTTATGGTGTATTCGATGACATTTTTTGTAGAGATCAATTATTATGCTTACACCAAAATGATATTATATGCACTCGACGCGCGTTTCACTAACTAGGTTAGCATCTTACCAAATGTAAAGACTTGGGTTAGCCCTTTATATATTTAACGATGTTCAGGTAGTGCAACCAGTACCTGCCAAGTCTTTTAGTCCGATATGGACTCCGTCTGTTGAAGACGATTATTCTGTTACTATTGATTATTCTAATTAATTCATTAAAACTAATCGTTGTAATGAATTTCTCAACAATGAATTGAAAAGCGGACTGAAAGGATTAGGTGCTTTGTCACCATTCATGCCATTTTTACATTTTGCTATTTCTAGACTTTCACATATGCATCAAGTAGCCTTGTGTCATACACATGCCTAATCAGTTTCAGATTGCTTGCACCCAGTTTGTGGTCATTGTCTAGAGTCTAGAGCATGTTAAACGACACTGGATTTTAATAGCTCGCCGGCTCTGGACAAAGTATTTATTTTTGCGAGCAATTGATACCTGTTCCAAGGAGCACTTTGCACACATGAGATACGTCTACTCTGATATAGACAATAACCACAAAATTGGTGAAAGCAATCTGAAACTGATTAAGCTGTGCTTGCACAAGGCTACTTGATGCATGTGAGAGTCTAGAAATGGCAGAATCTAAAAAAAGCATGAATAGTGACAAATGCCATATCTCTCTAGTCCGCTTTTTAATTCAATGTTGAGAAATTGATTTGTATAATCAGTAGTAATGAGTTAATTTGAATAATCTGAAACAGGACCCTCAAGCCCGAAAAACTTCGTTAAGTATATAGAGGACCACTCTAGGCTTTAGATTCAGTATCAATTTCCTTCTCCTGAAGATGCTAACCTTGTAAGCGATCGCGCGTCGAGTGCAAATAATATAATTTTGGTCTTATGGTGATTGATCTCTATGAAAAGTTTAAACTTTCACACCAAAGTTCCCAATGACATGCCGATTGGGACAATTTTCGGGGTTTCAATATTTCAAAATTTTCGTCAAATATTCGGAATCTTGAATTGAACTGGCCGATACTTGATGAAAATCCATATTAACAAAAATATATTACAGTTTCCTGTATGATTTTCACTCACAATGGGTTTACAAAACCGCGACACGTGTTTCGCTATTACAATAGCTTCTTCAAGCAAGATAAATAAATCACTATTCTATAATACGCTATTTATATACAGTAAGCCGAACGTCTCTTACAATAAAGGTCCGACTTAGGTCCGATATTCGACCCATAATTTGTCCAAATACTAATTAGTTACATACGAAGATTATTCCTAGAAATAGAATTATTGGCCGGGAACATATTCAACAATGGGGAGTTATTTAATTCAACCTGATCATTCAATAAATATTCTGAATTTTTCCCTCTATTGATTTCCAAGCTTTCTAGAAGGTTAAGTTAAGTAATATATTTTTGTTATTCGGAATCTTTTTCATTTTTTGTATTTTATTGCATTATAAATCGAGAACGTTAAATTTTCATTGAACGCTTCACTTACAGAATACTAATTAATTATAGGCGAGATTTTCAGTATCAATTTGGCAATAGTTAATGACCACCTCGTAAAATAATAATAATGTATTCTCACCGCCTTTTCCAGCAAAATTCTCGAGCAAACTGGCATGTGTTGTGATTAATAACTAAAGTGAAATTGTTTATCGTGAAGAAAATAGGTTTGATGAATTCACTTACGAAATCGAAGGCTGCTTGTGATGTTGTAATTTTAGGAAGAATCATTACTTTGATTGAGCAAATATAAAAGAATGATCTATCTGCTCTAACTGTTGGCGTATAATCCTAAAATCAGTTCAAACTCAGACTTACTTATTTCGATATACTCTTTGAAGTTGGTAACAGGGTTGAAGGTTGGAAGTAATGAAAATTGTTCAGCTCTACTATTTTTCATCCCATTCAATTGGCGAACTGAACATCAATACTCTTTTCGAATTGCAATAAAACACAATAAAATTTTAGATGAATATATTTGGGAGTTGTACCTACAGAGTAAAAAAACTGGTACTCTTTCAGTATGGTTTGCAATTCTTTCAATGGAACTGCAACTTAAAATAAATAACAAAACATATTTTCTCCGTAGTTTTTTTAAGTTTAGAACCTACCACAATCTGAAAAAATAAGAATTAATATTGGAATCTATACAAGTGTAGAAGGTCAGATTTTTAATCTACCCCGATAAGTTGCTGCGTAATTTAATTTAACAAATCTTCAACAAATGTTAAGAACGAAAATTATCAAAAACGAATATTCATTTGCCTTCGAAAACAAAATTGCAAAGCTTTGAGAACGGAAGGGGATTCGACCTCCGAAACATTAATGATGAGTATTTTTATATATTATATATTAGTTCTTGTAATTTTTTGATTGGCAAATCTAAGTTATACGAAAAGTTGCTGACCAATCGAACTTGTTCTATCCAGAAACCAAAATAAAAAAAACTACGGAGAAAATATTTATTCACCACAAAAAATGACATTCAAATAGTACTTAAACAAAAAGTATTTCAAGTGAATGTCGACAGAAACAATAATCCCCCTTCCCTTTCACCAGATCCCGATCCTCTACAGAGCAAGCAATGACTATAATTATTGAAGTATCGAGTGATATAGAATTTTATGACAAATTTAAACTTTTGTCAGAAGTGAAATTAACATTCTTGGAAAATATATTTATCTTCAAATACAAATTAGATTTTTAAAATTATCAGTGATATACAAACTGTTTTTGTCTTTATTGTTGATCAATTTTTATACAGTATGAAATAAAAAAGTTATATAACAATGACACATAGTTAACTTACCTTAGAAATTTATGGGGTACTTGGAACAAGAAACAAGTCAAACCACGGATTTTTTTCAGTGTTAGCAAGGAATATGATGCTTACTGAGCGAACTTTTCTTCTATTCCTCCTCTTCAGTGTAAATGTGTTTTCTCATGCCTATCAAGTTAGTGTGGTGAAACGATTTATCCATCATTTTGCATTCAGTAGGTTGAAACATTTTATATAGAAAAAGGTTCGGAGAAAAGGTATGCCTGATATGTTCACCACGTTTAATCGCACTTCCATTTCAGTCATGTTAAATTGGTAAATACAACAAGGATACAATTCAAATATTTTATCATTTTACGTCATTTTGTGAGGCATAATCCAAACCAACATGGTTCCGACTCCGCCATTCGACATATTCCATTAGGTAAAGTTATATTGTCCTTCTAGATTTTTCGTTTCGGTAGCCAGTTACTTTGGGCTACTTCTGTTCAAAGGAAAATCACGTAGAAATGAATATATTGTAGCATCATTCAGTTGAAATATTAGTATTGTCTTCAGGAGGGCTATGATTTTTTGAGAGATCTAGAAAATATTTTTGAAATGATACGTATCATCAACTTCACATTGCAGGAAAAAAATCCCAAGTCACCATTTTTAAATAGGTCTGAAGCTATTGTTCTTGGACTTTCCCACATCAAATTTTCAATGTTAAAGCAATTCCGAAAAAGCTTGAATTCCCCTCGTGCGAAGGAGAGGCCTTCAATTTGAGAGATATTAAGAGTTCGCAGAAATTTCTGTAAGAGGTTATGAGGTTGAGGTTTTGAAATAAAAAACTGAATCTTAACTTAAAATTAAAAAAAAATTCGACTGATTAACGGAAATGAAATAACGCGATGTACTGAAGGTACTAAGTATACGTGGAAATGAAATGAAAAATTTTCAAGTCCTCAAGAATCTACTGCTTACCTAACAACAAAGTCAACGGACGTGCCTTAGCCGTAATGCTATAGTATACGGAGAATGATTGCAATACGTAGCTTGGCCGACGCCTTCCGGCCACTACTAGAATAAAATTTAAAAAATATTAGATCCACCGTGTATACCTATTTTTGGCTTACCTTTTCCTAAAATTCGAATAGATACGTACATTATTCTCACCGCTGCCTTCCTAAATCGTTTCGGCTAATCCTTGGGCTGGTATTCCCAGTTCATCAGGGTAACCCTACATCATCGGAGATGAGTAAGCCTCTGAAGAAGCTGGCCACTCGCGCTAGCGAAACGTCAGGAAGAAATTCCAAAGAACGACGGCCTTCAAGCCCGAAGAGAAGTAGTTATACTAATAACCCTACAAATTATCAAACTGTCGTGGTTAAGCTCGCTTCACGGAAAATCTATTATTTTTCTTGGTTACGGCGTACGAATTTATATCAATGATTTCTTACTTGAACTGCTCGATATCCGCTCGACTTCAAACACTATTCATTTCCTTCGCAGAATAACTTAAAACTAGCGCTAATTTTTCGAGGTCCGACGTTTAAATTCTCAGAATCATGAATATTACTATTCTGAAAAAAAACTACGATACATATCTCTGCTGGCTATTACAATATCGTCAAACTTTTCGCATTCGGCAATTCCATCGCAATTGATCAGACGAGTGCAATCTCTCCACCCTCATGTTGCCTGGAAACGTGTCGTACGTACGTGTTTCTTGTAGGCACTGTCACTCTTCAAAGGCTCCAAGCTTCGAAATCCCTTGCCAAAGAAAATTTTTCCCGTGCCTTAGGATAGGATGATGTTCATTTCAATTATTATTAAGTAATTTATTCTATTATATATGAGTCTGAATAGTTGTTTTTTTCTGAGAGTTTTGGTTAGTGGAAGAAGTGACCCGAGCTTTCGCTGTTTGTGATGTAAAATGGGTCTCAATATAAATATGGCTATTTCTATATTTTTATATCAATTTTCTAAAAAAAAATGTACTCAATTAATTTCTTTATACTTGCATGAATTCTCAGGCTAATAGTAAGGACATGTTTGATTTCCGCAACGGTATCTTATAGATCCGTCTTAACACATGTTGCCAGTTTTACGGTCCTCACTCTGTGTATCGTAAGTTATTCTATACTAGATACAATATACATGGTTGAAAAGTATACATCTGAGTCAGCGCCCTCACACGGAAATTTAATGAACTAAAATTACAGTATACTGCATAAAATGAGGTCCAGTTTAACTTTTGTAGAACATGCTTCCCACCACCTATACATTTGTCAGAAGAAATCTCACGCTCTTCGACAAAGTGAGGCCCGTATACGGTCCTCACTTTGTACCGGACCTCACTTCAACCGTGATTTCCCTTAACGAATGGCTCACTTTACCAGCAGGGAGATAATATATATATATATATACATATATATATATATATATATATATATATATATATATATATATATATATATATATATATTCAATTTCTACATAATACCTGGATGGGCAGGATGCAGCCATAATATCGGACCCGGTCGGATAATGACTGAGGAGAGTCATTATAAATATCAGTTTCCGTGGAGAACAGACAATTGAAGATTGACCAGGACGGTATGGACAGATATTCGTCTAACAGTTCTTGAGAATGAATTCAAAATGGAATTCGAAACGTCGAACAAATTAGAATATACCTAACGGATAAAAACCCAGAAAAATTCAGCTTGTATATATATATATATATATGTGTTCGGATAGGTTTCCGCGGTCAGTTGTGTGTTGTTGTTGAGTTCGGGTTGAACCGCGTCTGGAGACTATAGAATATATATATATATATATATTTTTTTTTGTTTTGTTTTGTGTTTAAATGAAAAATTGCATCGTAGGCGTAAATGTTACCAATAATATTGATACCCACGCATAGGCTGAGCCTTTGTGGGTTTTTCTTTTATTTATTTTCCTAATTGATAAATCTACTAATAACTATTCTTATCTTTATATGATTTCTTTTTTATTCTTGTAATCATTGCCATGTGAATTTTATTGAATTGTTAATAAATATATATTATTATATTATTATTATCATTATATAACTACGTGTTGATAATTGAAAAATTATTGTCTACCAGGTAGGTTTCTCAGAAAATCCCTTTTTGTATTCGAGCTCGAAATCACAGTTATTATATTTTCAGCTGAATAAAAGGCGATTTTGTTGACTTAGTGTTCTGCAATTTTTTTGATCATAGTACAATAATAAAAAATATCAGTATATTTTTACATCGCAAAAAGGGGTGTAAAAAATTCGCCTCCATTTCTACCAACGATAGTGAGAACACCTATTTCCCTAGAATAATTTTTTTACTAATAATCAATAATAATATGATGACTAAATTTTAAATCACAGCCAACTATAAGCCCATAATATTTGAAGTTTTCAGCCATCTCGATTGTATTATTTCATATCAAAATGCAAAACAATTCCGACTGAATTTTTGTCTACTCATACTTTTGAAATTTTATAATCAATTATTTTTAATATCGATCCAGTGGTGAATTTGTGCCCTGGGAGTATGTTTCAACCATGTTTTGATTCTGGATTTGAAGATAATAAGGGAGTTTATATCTTCCATATGAGCGGGCACAAAATTATATAACCTAGGAGCAAGGTAGATATAGCTGCGTTGTCCAATAGTTTTGAACATTTTTGGTACATCAATCGAATGTTGTCTATATCGTGTGTGATGCGAGTGATCAACAGTTTTAGCATTTTTGAGATTTTTTCGTTGGCATACTAGTAATGTTAGAGCGAATATATGTCTGATGCCCATCAATTCGGCTTCGGTATATAGATCGTCGCTTGAGTAACTATAGGGTCTATTCAAAATGATTTTGATAATCCATTTCTGGAGAGTCTCTAAGTTTTTGAGGTAATAATTAGTGACTCCTCCCCATGCGATGATACCATACAACAGATGTGTTTGTACTAATGCATGGTAAACAATTTTAAGAACACTTTTAGGCCAAGGATGTTTCTTAAGTATTTGAATTTATATACCAAATATCTGAGTTTTTTGTTAAATTATCCATGCGTGTTCCACTTCAAGTTACTGTCAAGCGCAATACCTAAATATTTAACTGTGTTGGTAGATTTGAGCTGTACTATATAATCTGATATCCGAACATCTATAAATGAATAGTTGGGTAGATTTGATTCATAGCTTGTGAAAGGTGTGTACATGGTTTTCATTAGATTCACAGTGAGTAGTTTACTACTAAAATATTTCATAATTACGGGGAATGAAGATGTAACTTGTTGTTTCAAGATATCCCAATTCCTTTCTTTGAAAAAGAACACGGTATCATCAACGAAACAGGTTATCTCAGCTGGAATAGGTAGGTCGAATAGAGAATTGACATGAAGAATGAACAAAATTGGACCGAGCACTGTTTCTTGGGGGACCCCATATTTTACAGTTCTGTTCGTACTCGTTTTTTCATTAAATCTTACGTATTGTTTTCGGTCTTTAAGATAGCTCTCCATCAATCGAAGTGTAACTCCTCTGAATCCGATGTTTTCAAGGGTTTCCAATGAATCTGGATGGCTGACGGTATCAAACGCTTTTGCGAGATCAACAAATAGACAAAGTGCGGGCTCTTTCGTATCTGAAGCGTTGTACAATTTTTTAATTAAATCCGCTATAGCATCCTGAGTCGATCTCCCATTCATAAACCCATATTGCTTCTCGGAAACCAAGTTGTATTGTATAGTATAGTCTACTATTCGTGATTTTATAATTCTTTCAAAGATTTTAGAAATATTTGAGAGGATCGATATGAGTCTGTAGTTTGACACATCACGCCTGTCTTCAGATCTATAGATTGGTTTGATCACAGCAATTTTCAGGGATTCAGGAAATATTCCACTCTCGAAAGATTTGTTTATTACGTATGTAAGGGGTTTAACAAGATTGTAATATAAATTCAATTCATTATATAAATTTTCAGACCTTTGGACTTTGATGGGATGTATTACGTCTCTAATGCCACTCCCTTTATTATATATTTCAATCCTACCAGGAAAAAACCAAAATCATTCATGTTATATATTTGTTGATATGGTTTTTTTGGCGTGAATAATTTCAAATTCAAATGATCTCGCTGTCCCTGTATAATTGATGGCACATAACTTGTCTTCTCTTGAGATATTGGCAATCTGAAGAATGAAGATCACCTATAAAAAGGATTTTGTGTTCCGAAGTCATCATACGCAGTGAACTCGTTTGTGAAAGATATCGTTCAATATGTACAAAGTGGTAAGTGTGCAATTGTTTACTTGAGTGATTCTTCTAGTTCTGATACTTGACTTCAGTCAAAAATTAGTCTGTGCTCTGAACATTTCATAGTATTTCCGTAAACATTCGTTATTTCCAATCGGGAACTATAACAGCATTTTATTAGTTGTAACATAAAAGAACAAAAATAATAATTCATTTGTAAAACTTATTTGGTTTCAATTTTGATATTTCCCCAAGAAACAAACGTCAATGGGGACCTTTTAGAGGTAAATAGTTTTGGTTTATTAGAAGTACTCAGCTCTACCCATGCCAATTCTTGACATGACTTCAATGCGATGAAATACTTGTTAATGCAAATTTGCAAATTATCATTTTTCCGATATTTCATTTAATATTCTGAAGATTTTTTTCCGTTCATTGTTTTTGAGGAACTGTGAAAGAGAGTTATCTATATAGGTGTTCACACCACCTGTAATACTGATTTTCCATCAAATCGGTATGTCGGGTGTTGTGAAAATTATGCATAAAAATTCCAAATTCGATAATTATTCATTCCTGTTATATGATCAGTAGAGTCTAGAATGATTTTCTGATATTGCAAATCAAGGTCTCAAGACGATTCCGGCGTTCATACAGTGGTTTTTGTGTTTGAAAATGGTATGAACAGTGAATTAGGAACATTTGGTATAAAAGTTTAAACTTTCTATTTGAAGAAATCAATTATCCTAACTTCAAACTGATTATTGTTCGAACGTCAATATTTTGTGGTGGATCAATATTTGATCCGTAGTTTTCTGGGTTTGTAACCTATCACAATCTGAAAAATAAGAATTGATATTGGAATCTATACAAGTGTAAAAGAGCAGACTTTTAATCTACCCCGGATATATATATATATATATATATATATATATATATATATATATATATATATATATATATATATATATGTAGAAATTGATGTTTTCACGGATCTTCGATATACAAGCTGAATTTTTCTGGGTTTTTATCCGTTAGGTATATTCTAATTTGTTCGACGTTTCGAATTCCATTTTGAATTCATTCTCAAGAACTGTGAGACGAATATCTGTCCATACCGTCCTGGTCAATCACTCCCCTTACGAAGCAACCAAGCAAGAGCAAGCAAAGACTTCAATTGTCTGTTCTCCAAGGAAACTGGTATTCATAATGACTCTCCTCAGTCATTATCCGACTGGGTCCGATATTATGGCTGCATCCTGCCCATCCAGGTATCATGTAGAAATTGATGTTTTCACGGATCTTCGATATACAAGCTGAATTTTTCTGGGTTTTTATCCGTTAGGTATATTCTAATTTGTTCGACGTTTCGAATTCCATTTTGAATTCATTCTCAAGAACTGTGAGACGAATATCTGTCCATACCGTCCTGGTCAATCACTCCCCTTACGAAGCAACCAAGCAAGAGCAAGCAAAGACTTCAATTGTCTGTTCTCCAAGGAAACTGGTATTTATAATGACTCTCCTCAGTCATTATCCGACTGGGTCCGATATTATGGCTGCATCCTGCCCATCCAGGTATCATGTAGAAATTGATGTTTTCACGGATCTTCGATATACAAGCTGAATTTTTCTGGGTTTTTTATCCGTTAGGTATATTCTAATTTGTTCGACGTTTCGAATTCCATTTTGAATTCATTCTCAAGAACTGTGAGACGAATATCTGTCCATACCGTCCTGGTCAATCACTCCCCTTACGAAGCAACCAAGCAAGAGCAAGCAAAGACTTCAATTGTCTGTTCTCCAAGGAAACTGGTATTTATAATGACTCTCCTCAGTCATTATCCGACTGGGTCCGATATTATGGCTGCATCCTGCCCATCCAGGTATCATGTAGAAATTGATGTTTTCACGGATCTTCGATATACAAGCTGAATTTTTCTGGGTTTTTATCCGTTAGGTATATTCTAATTTGTTCGACGTTTCGAATTCCACAGTTCTCACAGTTCTTGAGAATGAATTCAAAATGGAATTCGAAACGTCGAACAAATTAGAATATACCTAACGGATAAAAACCCAGAAAAATTCAGCTTGTATATCGAAGATCCGTGAAAACATCAATTTCTACATGATACCTGGATGGGCAGGATGCAGCCATAATATCGGACCCAGTCGGATAATGACTGAGGAGAGTCATTATAAATACCAGTTTCCTTGGAGAACAGACAATTGAAGTCTTTGCTTGCTCTTGCTTGGTTGCTTCGTAAGGGGAGTGATTGACCAGGACGGTATGGACAGATATTCGTCTCACAGTTCTTGAGAATGAATTCAAAATGGAATTCGAAACGTCGAACAAATTAGAATATACCTAACGGATAAAAACCCAGAAAAATTCAGCTTGTATATCGAAGATCCGTGAAAACATCAATTTCTACATGATACCTGGATGGGCAGGATGCAGCCATAATATCGGACCCAGTCGGATAATGACTGAGGAGAGTCATTATAAATACCAGTTTCCTTGGAGAACAGACAATTGAAGTCTTTGCTTGCTCTTGCTTGGTTGCTTCGTAAGGGGAGTGATTGACCAGGACGGTATGGACAGATATTCGTCTCACAGTTCTTGAGAATGAATTCAAAATGGAATTCGAAACGTCGAACAAATTAGAATATACCTAACGGATAAAAACCCAGAAAAATTCAGCTTGTATATCGAAGATCCGTGAAAACATCAATTTCTACATGATACCTGGATGGGCAGGATGCAGCCATAATATCGGACCCAGTCGGATAATGACTGAGGAGAGTCATTATAAATACCAGTTTCCTTGGAGAACAGACAATTGAAGTCTTTGCTTGCTCTTGCTTGGTTGCTTCGTAAGGGGAGTGATTGACCAGGACGGTATGGACAGATATTCGTCTCACAGTTCTTGAGAATGAATTCAAAATGGAATTCGAAACGTCGAACAAATTAGAATATACCTAACGGATAAAAACCCAGAAAAATTCAGCTTGTATATATATATATATATATATATATATATATATATATATATATCGATACAGAAAGAACTGTTTTTCAATAGACGCAGCAACTTTTCGGGTAGATTGAACTTGCACTTGTATAGATTCCAATATTAGAAAAAAAAGATACTGAATCTGAAGACTAGAAATGAACGGTGAGATTGAGAACATTTGGTGTTGGAATTGAGACTTTTCCACAGATCAATAATTACCCTAACACCTTTCTCATATTTCAGATACTCTACCTTGGTTTGACAGCCATTGCCTTTGGCTTAGATACACCCGTTTTTACGCCACTTGTTGCTCCTATTCCCGTCTTGAACCAAAACTACTTGCTGAATCCTTACAATCCCTACCGTACAGGAAACAAATTCTACCAACCTTACCAGTACAACTCTCTCAATTACTTCAACAAGGATTACCAGAAGTACGATCTAGGCAAATACTACAAAAACGATTACTACAACAAAGATATCTACAACAAGAATTATTACAATAACGAGTACTACCAGAAATACAACAAAGATGCAGGAAGCGCTGGCATTCTCCGATTTGCGAACGATGCCCAGCCCGATGGCAGCTACCAATACGGGTTAGTTTTCCATTGTTTTTTTGTTAAATCATAAAAATAAGTGGAGGCAGAACTCAAATGCTCGCGAAATTATTTTCTGTTCTGTCTTATTCTGCACTAGAATTCTCAAACTCAACTGATATTCCACTTATTTTATTGTTATTACTTTTTATTATTTCACATATGAATCTATCAATTCGATACAGTTATTAGCATCCAAAATCTAATATATATCCAGGAATTACTGAACGTTGTAGGGGAAAAGACTGAAAAAAAATCAGACTCAAAGAACTGTATATTTCAATAGCTTCTTCGATGAATATACAAACTCAGAACTATACTCTTCTATTCATACAGAAATTATACACAATATAGAACAACACTACCACTCTTCCATCATTCATATCTACTAGTGAACTTTCATTTCAGTTCACCATCGCATGTTATGATCCTCTACATTCATCTTGTTATTTGAGCATTCCCAGAAGAGACGAGTTCAAGTTGTTTCTGTTGTTGTATAGATACGAAACCCAAAATGGAATAGCAGCCGAACAACAAGGAGTGGTGAGAGTAGCAGCAGACCAAACTGCCCCTGTTGTTGTACAAGGATTTTATCGGTACACTTCTCCTGAAGGAACACCAGTTGAGGTTAGATATACAGCTGACGAATTCGGATACCATCCTGAAGGAAATGTCATTCCTGGTCAAGAACAAGCATTTGCCTACAAAAAGGCCCTTCTGCCAACTGTAGTGGCTGGGAAGAAGTGATCTGATGAATGTTTGCATAACTTCCTGTACTTCTGTACCTTGAAACGTCGAAATGTGATCCGATCAGTTACCTCTTCTATTAAACACAGTATGAAGTATTTGTTGAGTTTACTTTCTATCTCACGAGCACATGCAAGTAATGAGTGAACCAAAATTTATCTTGCGTTATAAGATGCAACGCTGCTATTTCGTGTGGAAGAATAGTTTTCTATAGAATACCTCAGGTTATTGATTGGTTGCTATGGTTGTTGTACCCAAATGTTGGAAATTTGACCTAGTACAAAAAACAATGAAATGACTATTCAACGACTGAAGAAAAATATCTGCTTACCGGCAATTTACGGTATTTGTAATCACTCTTTTCATTTGGAATACATCTCTGTTTTTTCGGGCTTGTCGTAGTAAACTCACCTAGAGGAGTCCAACTAAGACCACGCCGCTGAAGATGGCTGCCGCAGATGTAGCCGAAAGCTCCGGAAGTAAAAATTCCACTACACGGCCCTCAAGCCCGAAAAACCAGAGATGTTTTAACACCGGCCGTGAAAGCCTACATTATTCCATTTGGAATATCAACAAACGGCTTATCCACACTATCTTAAAATTCTTACTGTTGAATTGAACTTGATTTATTTATACGTTAATATCCCGTTTACGCAAGGTCTGTCACACCGGTAATCTGTTACAAGAATTGGACTTTATGAAAATTTGAATTCAAATTCATTTGTATCATGAATATTGATCACAATTCGAAGTGTAGTAGTGGAGTATTCAGAATATAAACTGACTGAAAAATGGATATTGATTCTTCTTCCAATTGTACACTGTCTTATATCAGAGAGTCCCTGAATTAGGCTAGCATGAAACTGCTACCTGTTTTTCGTGTTGAATTAATCTTTTATTAAATCTCAAAATCAGCGATTGGATGAATTACAGTGTGTTGCAAAATTGAAAATTCCAATGTCATATCCGTGCATTTTCCAAGCAATTGTTTGACAAATTCAATTGCTCTTATTGGAATCAAGAATTATTGTTTTTCTACTCACCTTTCTAGTTATATGAACGTCGTTAAAAAATATCAAGTAGGTGCTTTCTGAGATATGCTCGTGCTATGTTTCCAATTATTGTTATCCAATTATGACAATATCTTACCAGCTATCGCTGCATTTTCGAAATCTGTGGAGCAAAAGACATATACATACCAATATTTTCGCTAATCAGGTCTGCTGCAAAGGTAATCCATAATAACAATTTGTGACTCAGTATATGTAATAATGTCTATTGTATACTAAGATATATATTGAAATAATGAATGCACGTAAAGCCAAACAAACAAATAATATTGAAATTTATTACATTGGAGTTAATTTCAATTAAGAACAAGTGAATCAGGGTTCGCTTTCTCTGTTATTTTTTATCATATTATAATTTGAATCATTTGAAATTCAAATAAACTCATCGTTAATGTGTAAATGGATTTAATTTGTCTTCCTATGACTTATTAGTGCTCTGAAGAATAATAATTCTATATAAAAGGATTCTTCACTTCGGAATAACCATAGTGTTCTCGTTTGTGAAATATATCCTTCAGTATGTTCAAACAGGTGAGTAAAATCGACAAGGGTTTTTGATATTTATTTCGTGATTTCAGTGAAAATGTGAACATGAATGTCTTGAAGAAAAAGCAATGAAAAGATTCTTCACCGTGTGTATGTCCATTAGAAATAAAAAATGTTCCATTGTGAGAAAAATCATGAGGCATTTCGTTTTAAAGTGTACAGTATTTGATTTTGCCATGCAATGCACAAATGTAATAAAATATTATGATCAGTTTCAACTTTGAGTACTTATCTGAAATTTCAATGAAGAATTTGCTCACTACAGTTGTTTCAAACGGCTTGAACAATTTGCAAAACGGCTTCTTGAATAAAAAGACAAGTTGCTTGCTAACTGCTAAGAATATAACAGGCCGTTCTTTTTCACTGCTCACAATATTGCTATCTCGATAACAGTAGTCCTATAAAATCAGTTGAATCGGAAAGAAACCTTCATGTATTTTGGAGAGTTCAATATTTTTTTTCAGATCGACAATATAATAAAAAACAGCCAGAAGAACTTTTGATAGTGTTTCATATTTAATATAATATGAGATGAACCAAGTTTCGTTTCGAAGTTCCGTTTATTATTTTTCATCAACTTTATTTTCAAATTAACAGAAATTTTCTCTTCGATTTCTTTAGTCAATATTGGCAAGCATTTCAATGTGTTGATACAAATCTGTACCTCAGAGGAGAGTATTAACTCCAAACCACATTTCGAGATAATGCAGTTTGAAGATTGAATTTTTCTATATCTGCTTGCAGCGAATGTAGTTTTTGTAATATTGATCACAAAGTTTACATTATTAGTGGATAATGGAGGTATTTAATATATTGTACGACAAGCGGTCAGAATTTTAGAAAATAATAAAGAAAAAAACAATATAATGGAGTTATTGCCATTTTGTTGTATTTTCTAGGAGTAATATGGATTAAGTACTGTATTAGAATTATGTTGGAGTTAATAAATGACACATTATGATCGAAGAAATAAGGGTAAAATCAGGATTTTTACTTTATTACTTCATTTCTACATTATATTATAAATATACTATTATATTATTCATTCTTTACATTATTATCAAAATGTGAGTTCTTAAAAAAATCGTGAAAAAGTTGTGGCACACAATATACTTTTTATACTTCTTAGCAGATATCGCATTTGGACCATCTCTCGTTAAATTATCCGGAAAAATGACTCTATGACATGCCCATTCAGGACAACTTCCAAGAAGCTAGGACTATCAAAATCTGTTTTATAGTAAAGTATCCCATTACTTTCAGATCTTACTTAGAAATGTACAGCTTGAGATATTCATCACTCATCATTGTTACTATTTTTCTTCCTGAAAACAAAAGAGTCGGGCCCTCTAAAATTTTGAGTTTCCATATTTATAACTACAAAAGGATTTGAGATAGAAACTCATTCTTGCAAGTTGCTGCCAGTCCTAAGGAGTCATGATCTGAAAAACTGATGTATTTTCCTTTTTTCCTTTCTATGAGTGAGTGGAGAGCATTCACTTCCGAATGTGTGTATCCCCGTAAGAGAAACTCTTGGTTTTTAGTGTTTAAGGATGATATTAACTTAAACAAGAAGTAGCACATAACCATGATGATGCTATTTCAGCCACTATTCCTGAAATTTTTTTTGTTCCGGAATTCATAACTAACCAATTTATATTTTTCCACAAGAAATTCGTCAAACTCACTAAATATCGATGAATTCAATTCAATATTCTAAATATGAATTTGTTCCTGTTCTATTTCACGTTTTTCTCGTTCCTTTTCTTTCAACGATTTCATTGTTTGTGTTGCAGTATTGAGGGACTATTTTACCTCTAGTCACTTTTATGATGGATCATTTTTGCATTGTTTATTGTTTTGATAGTATGGAATCTGATATCTAGAAACATTTGTTAGTGTTAGGAAATATATCATCTTTTCGACACATTTCAAAAATCGAAGATGGTTTTGAAAATCTTGAAACCAAAATTGATTCCAATTAATGGTGAATTCTTTTCAATATTGATCATGGGTGTTTCGTATTCGTGATAAGAAAATAAACCATTCAGATAGGATTGAAGCTAGCACTCACCTGAGCAATTACGTAGGTTGTGAAAATTACCGGAAATTATGCAATATATTTATGACTCAGGATAATGCGACGTTACCAGATAGTGAGACTCTGTTGGCAACCTTTCGAAATGGTTCTTTCTATTGAATTTGTTGAACATTGAGTATGACCGTTATCAAGACTTTGGGCTTAGACTTTTTGCATCATAATTGAGAGCTCCTATCCTTCGTAATAGACACGAACTGCTCAACGTTATTTTCATTGAGATGTTAAATCACATTGAGGAAAATTCAAAGGGGAACAGGTTGGTTTCATTCTTGGAATTTATGAATTATTTCGCAGGTAATTCTTTTCGGCTTGGCAGTCATAGCATCTGCGGAAGAAGAACCAGTTACCACTGCTCCAATTCTAGATCCTGCATCTTTCTTCAACCAGGACTATAACAGAGATCAACGGTATCAGAACCAATTCAACCCCTATAATCCATACAGTGGAAACAGTTTCTACCAGCACAACTATAAATACCCAGGTTACTTCGATAAAGACTACCAGAAATACAATCCCGGCTACTATTACAATAACAACTACTATAACAACGACTATTACAACAAGGACTACTACAACAAAAATTATTACAACAATGAGTACTACCAGAAGTACAACCAAGATGCCAGAAGTGCTGGCATTCTCCGATTTGTGAACGAAGCCCAACCTGATGGCAGTTACCGATACAGGTGAGTTTTTACGGAAATGTTTTGACATTCAGTTTTCTATTTAAAAGGTCAGCATTTTCATCTTTGAGTGAAAATAATGATATCGACTTATATTATTGAACATACTCTGGAGATATTCATATGTTTCAAAGATGAAGACGCGTATATTATCAATTTTTCAAGGCATTCATTAAATCTTGAATTCCAACAACGTTGAATAGTATAGTATAGTATGCCAGGGTTGATTTTCCTTGCCAGGTGAATTTTCACTTATTGATTTGGTGGTTGTCAAAAATTCTGGATCTATTTCAAGCTCTTGGGAGATTTGGTAAGAAAATTTTATGTCACAACTATCTGGAACTGTGATAAATGTACATATAATCTGAATCGAAATCATCTATGGTTCAATTGAAATGATTGAAATCGTTTCGTGAAAGTAAGGAGCGATAAATAAAGAAAAATAAAAGTTACCTACATCAGATTTCAACCCGGACTGCTCAGATTGATAGGACATCCCCTGTCGTTGCCATAGCAATGGGTTTGGATTCAAACATTTGATGATCTGAAAACGGGCATTTCCACCTATAATATCACGAGAGCTTGAATTATTTCCGGAAATTTACTAGACGAATTTGGGAAAAAACATGATTCCGACCTGACATCTCAAATTGATTTCTCTTGATTGTCAAGTTAAAACAAATATTCATGGGGATGCTTGAAGACTGGCTTTAAATCAAATATTCTAAAAATGAACAATTTGTTCAGGCCAGCCTCAACTCACCTACACTGTAGGTTGACGGACTAACACCTATTAGAAAACAACTACTCCCCTAGCTAATACCACGAAGGGCATTGGATTACATCCAACAGGTGTTAGTGTGGGATTCTTCACAGAAGAAATTCCACATATGCCACAATGCCCTTCGTGGTATTAGCCAGGGGAGTAGTTGTTTTCTAATAGTTGTTAGTCCGTCAACCTACAGTATAGGTGAGTTGAGGCTGGCCTGAACAAATTGTTCATTTTTAGAATATTTGATTGTCAAGTTGGTCAGGGGTTTTGACATATATATGTTGATTTGTCATTTTTGTTTAACCGGTTCTGTCAGAAAGCTGAATAATTACTAGTTTGAAAAAATCATCAGGTGAATTCACCATATTTCGTTGAATAAAAAAAATACTATCTATAGCTAAACCAAATTCTGAGATTCAGATGGCTACTAGCCCATTCTATCGCCCTTTGGTGATTTCAGTTGACTAAAAGTGGTAGAAATATATTTTCACAAGTAACATATGTCGCAATTTCTACCATATTTCGTTAAATAATAAAAAATACCAACTTCAGTTACACCAAATTATGAAACTCAGATGGGTACTAGTTCGGTCTATCGTCCTTTCGCAATTTTAGGTCACTAAAGTTTGTAAAAATGTATTAGGCTGGATTCAGACAGATCCGAAATTCGATCATAAGACGATCAAATAGCTTTCTGATTGGTCTAAATTTAAATTCAGACAGGGCCAAAGCTTGAGTTAAAAAGGCGTCCGGGCAAAAGACTATTTGGGGCCCCTTATATTAGAATCACTTGTAATAATGATATCGTATAAATATTAAGTAAGAAGTAAGAACGACAGTTTTCTGTTAATGACGAAATTTATTGTTCACAACTTGTAGAAACAGTTATAATCTGCATTGAATATCCTACATGTAGAATGTTTGCAAACGCTCTTATGACATTTTGTTACAAACGCAGAAACTTAAAACTAAAAACACTTTTTTCTAGATTTTACATCCACCCAAATTAGCAATGAAAGATTCTAGACGCGTTTTTTTCTAGAACGTCCCCAAAACGTTTCTGAAAGCTTAAAATGTCTGTTTCTAGAGGTTTTTTGCAACTTTTATGAAACGTTTGTGGAAACATTTTTGGAACTGTTGACATCTGTTTGATGAACGATGCAGTCAAAACCTTATGAATTTTTTCAATACAACTTGTCTGAAACAATTCACGATCGTTTTAAAATTTTTTCGATAAAAACGTTTGAAAACGTTTTACCAACCTTTAACACCGGACATTTAATAATTTGAGAAACATTTTTAAACGTTTGAGTAACGTTTTTCGTTTGCTTACTGGGACACCTGGAACAGTTGAATTATTAATAATGATTCAAAAAACTTGCATTTTTTATAATCTTAACGCAGAGTTATAACTTCTCGCCGAACGAAAATTACTGGTTTCTTTAGAAAAAATCATACATTTGAGGAAAAGCGATTTTTCAGGTAAAAACTTTTTCCAATCATGTGCATCAAACTGCACATTTACCCATTGAAAGTAAGACTACTAAATGTACCTCTTTTTTCCATATCACTCGTTCCTGTTTTCGACAGCCACTCAGCCATTTTTTGAGTGCTTTTAGAAGCTTCGTCAATTTTCCTTTGTTTTTCTCGCCTTTTTTGGGCGGCACTTTGATGAGTTCGCTTCATTTTTGGACTGCGTGTTTCATTGCACTTATGAAAACTCGTGTGACTCGTGTAACCTCACCAGAGCTATACGCAGCTATACGTAATCTGTAACTACGCAGTTACTACGGTACGAAACTCTGAATGAAAAACACGCCTGTGTCACGAGACACATCACCACGCGCACGCGCATCGCAAGTCTCGATTCTCGAATAGCTATAGGGGCAGGGCCTACCAGAAATCTCTTTTTAACATTAGGTCGAACTAGCAACCTTTGAGTCAACTAAGATGTTTCAATCCTTTTTTTCAAGTTTGTTTTTGTATAAAATTGTTAAATATATCCAGAAAGAGCTGAATATTTTCCCTTTTTTTTTATTCCCTGCCAGGGGTCCCCTAAGGTCGGGGGCCCCAGGGCACCGCCCCGGATGCCCCATTGTAGATCCGGCCCTGAATTCAGACCAATTTAGACCAATCAGAAAGCTATCTGATCGTCGTACGATTGGATTTCGGATCTGTCTGAATCCAGCCTTATGCGTAATGTGCAGGTATATCTACTTTACTTGAGGGTTGTCGATCATATGTTTATTTTTTGAATTGTCAGAAAATTTCCTCTTGAATATCGTGGCGCCCATGGGCGCCGTTACAAAAAATGTTAGAGGGGGCGAATTTAAAAAGAGAATGAAAGTAATGCACTACATTGAAATGAATTTTTTTTTGAACAATACTAACGAGTGCGGTTTGAAAAAAATTGCGAAATTAAGTCGATGTCGTGTCTTACGCGGCGTAAAGACTGAAAAATCTAAAATTCAGGGAAGGCACCCGCCCCCCCTTGCCCTCAAGAAACGGCGCCCATGTGGTGCCTCGAAAAAAATTCCGGAAATTTCTTTAGTTTCCATGCTGACTAGTCAAAATTGAGGCATCTTATTGGTTGAAAAGTAGAAGCGTGAAATTTCTATTAAAATCAAATATTAATTCTATCATAAATCTTTTTCCACGACTATTGTATGAAGTATTCATAATGCATTCCATTCTATTGCACATTTTGAAGAAACGAGCCTTATATTTTTGTTAAATTTTTTTATATCATTGATATTACTCAGGTTATATAAATTTTGATTTTGGTGAAGTATAAAGATTTTCCATCAATATTGCTTCCAAAATGTATGATTCATACAATGATCGTGGACAAAGTATAGTATTCTACTCGCGTATATTGGTTCTTATATGCTCGTTGAATAATATACTATTTTTTCATTAGATGACTGAGGTCAGGTTAGGTAGAGTATGACAGGGTTGATTGCTGACTGAGTTTATTTCCATTAAATGAGGTTCCACTCTCTCACGTGGGATCCCAAATGAAGTCTGGAAACCTTGAAAAAAGTAGATATTTATACAAGTTCTGAATTTCAAAAGAGTTACCAGCTAATCATTTTTTTTTTGTTTTCTCAGGCAGCTCTGAACTTTCAAACAATTATTTTGAAATGGTTCCCTTCGGATTCAAATAGCAGGCCATATACACAGAGGTAGATCCGCGGGTGTGGAACGGCGCGGTTCATACTGTCAGATTAATCTTTCAGTTAGTGGATATTCCACGCGCCAGATCTAACCGGCACAGAATTGTCTGTCAGTCAGGGCGGTGGTGAAAACTGTTGCTGTCAACTAACACACGGTTTTGATTTTATGAAGCACGTGGACAGCGCTGTGTGTTCTGTGCATAGTAGTTTTGAGTTTATGGTGTCAAGATTCAAACTTGGCTGGCGCAGATGGCTGGTTTCTTGAAAATTATGGATTTTATCTGCGCCACTATGCTCAAATAATGAATATAATTTTCTTACCTTCATATAATCTGCTTTTAATGTGTTAAAAATAAGGGCACATGTTTCTGGAATTATATATCCCAAAGCCTGTGCAGATATTCCAACAGAATATTTCAAATCTTCATATGATCTTCCTGTAGCAAGAAAACAGAGAGAAGCCGTTAAGCGTTCTTCTGATGTAATTGTTTCTCTCATTGGAGTATCTTGTTTTGTGAGAGACTCTCTTACTAAACCTAATAACAGGTCGTATGTCTGGACATCTATCCTAGGATAATTGTTTAGGTCGCCAGGGTCATTTGCTCTTAGTTCTTTCAATAGCTAAATTGTCGTTTCTCAAGTGAGTAAGTTTTCACCCTTTTGGAGCACAGCTTTCTCTCACCAGTACTTGCCATATAAATCATAGCACACGCGAGAGCATGCTTTTTTTGTGGCTGAGCATTTTTCTGTCACTTTCTTGCACAAAACTTTCGTCAAGTCAAAATTCCACAGATACGGATATATCCCCGGTTCAATCTGCAGTTTTGCGGACACTAACACGCCGTATTGCCTGTGGCGGGTCTATCTGTGAGATTTAACCGCGGATTTTTATTCTGCATTTGTGGTTGACAACGGTTTTAATACATGGCAGATAAAACCGGCAGACTAATCCATGGCGGTTAAAACCGACAGATCGAACTCTGTGTGTATGGCCAGATTCATTATAAGGTCCTTTCAAACAATTTTTTTTCACAGTTTCGAAACCCAAAATGGAATAGCTGCCGAGCAACAAGGAGTAGTTAAGGCATTAGGAGATCAAACTGCCCCAGTAGTCGTACAGGGATTCTATAGATATACTTCTCCCGAAGGAATACCTGTGGAGGTTAGATACACAGCAGACGAATTTGGCTATCATCCCCAAGGCACTGTTATTCCAGGTCCAGGACAAGTCTTTCCCTACAAGAATGCAGTCACTCCACCAGCTCAGAAATGAATAAATCCATATTTCTAGCGTGTGTTAGACTTCGATGCCTCAAATTGTGATCCCACGAGTTACTTGTACTGATACTAAGATAAGTGTGAATAAAAATATGGAATTCACTTCAATTATTGTCAAGTGACTGCATCCCATAGGCAATCTATATATCGATTTCTTGAACTTAAATAGGATGGGAATATATTCGAAATGTGAATATTATCTTAGGCACTGTAAGGTTCATTTCTGGTGATATCCATCTATGTAATGAGTCAGAAAATATTTTGGGTCTGATCAAAATCAAGTTGATTTCAATTTCAATCTTCATCAACTCCACCTAATGCCGTATTTATATTGAAATATGAGCATGTTGTTTTCGAAGACAATAGAGATCCTAATTCAATGAACATATTCCAGATAACATCGAATACTTATTATGTTCTATGCATATGATGTAGACATGCAATTAGATATATCCGCTTCGAAATATCTCCTATCCAGCATATTCGAAAAATATCCTTGCTAAAATATGCAATACCGAAAGTAAATAGCATATATTCATGACATAAAACTCAAACGATATTCTTGGAACATGCGATAAATCTTGGGCTGATAACATACATTGAGGGAATTGGAAAATTATATGCTCACCATATTTTTTCAGTATGTTATTCATTTGTACCTTATTTGAAAAATCCTGTATATACTGTCTTTGCCTAATTTCCACCGATCATAGAAAAACTTTAACTGATAACCTCATCTTCGTGAAAAAAATATATGAAAGTTGGTATCTCATTAGCCTAGAATCCTAAGGGCATTATTTGTTCACATGCATCCAATTTATTCTAAATGAAAACCCGTGCATGTATAAACTATGATATTGGAACATTTGGTATAAAACTTGAAACTTTTGCTAGAGATCAATTACACTAACACCAAACTGATATTTCTTCTCCTGAAGATGCTTACCTTGTTAGCGAAACGCGCATCGAGTGCAAAAATATCAGTTTGGTGTTAGGGTAAATGATCACTAGGAAAAGTTCCAACCATGCATGTAATACAGCACAATGACATGTTTTACACATATGGGACATATGAATGATAACATATGCCTTGTTGAAAAAACATTGGCTATTATTATTATTATTATTATTATTGGAGAATGTGAAATTGTTATTTGAGATCTAATATAAAAAATATCAATTCGTTTCGAAATCATTATGACTTGGGAGAAACTTGCTACAAATTTTTATACACCATTATCACCAATCATTAAATACAGTGAATAACTTCGATCGTGACAAGGAGTAAATATAGACAACCTGTTGAATTTACAGGCTCAACTAGTTTAATTAAATTAACGATGACTTGGTAAAAATAATAGAATGAGGTAACATGAACTTGGTGTTATTTGATGCTAGACATGTATCTTCTCAGCCGATCTATCATCATCCAGTATTCAGATGTCAGGAGAAACTATTCCTACAAAGTATCTCGAAGCTAGGAATTACGATCTGTGATAATCTCCCATGGGAAAACCATGTGAGATCGATCGCTAAAGGTGCTTCCCAGAAACTTGGATTTCTATTTCGTGCGAGAAAATAATTCACTTCTCTTCAGCTTCTAATGATCTACAAGGCTCAGATACGACCTGTCTTGGAATATAGTTCTCATGTGTGGAGTTCGACAATCCGTCTTTTTGGTGATTCTCCGCTCACAGACTCGTTCCCATCATTGGAACATCGTAGAAGAGTCGAAGACTTTCTCTCTTCTATAGATATGTTCACGGTCGATGCTCTTAGGAATTATAATCGATCGTTCCACCCTTGGCAATAACTACCCGGATGACTCGTCGAGTACAGAAATCCCAAGCCTTTGTTGTGAATTTGGAGATCTGTCGAACCTGTCGAACTTCTCTTGCTCAGGGATCTTTTTTCAATAGAACAGCTGAGCTTTGGAATTCCATGCCGAAAGAGGTTTTTCCTGGGGCTTGAAAACTTCAAAAATTCAAAGAAAATTTTAATTCGTATCTTTTGTCCCTTTCGTGTGAATCTGCATATGAAAATAAAAAAAAATTAAACCGTAATGAAGTGGACGAATTTTTTCCGAACAAAGTGAGTGCAATCGAGATAAAATACTGAAATTGTATATTTTTTTGATTCAGAACGAACGACATTTTCTCTAATCAAGTTTTTGGTGATTTACCTATGCTATTACTGAAAACCAATAAATTAAACTGACATCAATCAATCATCGATGCTGCTTCACTTCCTGAATTCCAAATACATACATAATTATGCTAATCACATTGAAAACGGTATTTCAGATATATTTATCACCGTGAACAACATGCATACTTGTATTTTCGGTTGCCATGTTAATGGATAATGAAAATAAAAAAAAAATGAAAGATGAGTTACGCTTGGCGAAATACGATGTGGACGACCATGAAAAATACATGACGTGAGTTGGAAAACTCGTGAGTTTATTCACTTTTTGGAAGGTCGAGAATTCAGAGGCCAAGTGGTGCCCATATGAATCACCAGATATCATCTTTCATTCACTGCGTAGTTATTAGTTCATGAATTATACTTAAATAAAATATGGAATCTGTGGAATTAAAACTTGGGTGTTTTCCAATGTGCCATTGAACAAGACAGTTTACGCACAAAATACAAACATTTTTTCTACAACTGTATTCTTATATAAAAATTTCAAAATAAAAATTCAGTATAACTGAACGTCTTCTATAAATAACTATTCATCAACCAACCTTCCTCCATTTTTGATCATCATGGAAACCCGCAATTGCCAAAAAATATTGATTTCCGAATCTATAAGTTATTTTCTTTCTCTGCGTTCAAAATTGCTATTATTTTTGTTGATGATTATGATTTCTTGTGATAGTGAAGAAATAAACTGTACACTCAGTTAAGAAAATGGCGTCATCCAAAGAATGTAAAAACCGCTACAGAAAATGCTTTGCTGTGTTACTTATGGCCCTTCGTACATACTCCACTTAACTGTGGCTCAAGTGGAACGAGTTCAGTTGCTAAGCATTAGCCAATTGAATCTTTTGTTGCTTAACAACTGAACTCGGTTCATTCGAACCACAGTTCAGTAGAGTATGAACAACTGACCCTCAGAAGATAAATCCAGGGGGTTTAAGCCCCCTACTTCGTGGACCAATTCTACGATGCTCGAAAGTACTTTAAATATTGTATAACTAAGGAAAACATTGATTTGCGGCTATATTTTTCTAGCAGTGTAAAAAAGGTGTGTTTTATATATCCATGGCAACGAAAAAATGTCAACTCATTCGACAGTTGTAGGAAAAAAATGCATTGCCAACCATCAGGCATATAACCCATTTTTCCAAATATAGTTACCAATAAAATCACTGACTTCATAGATGCCATGATCAATAACTCTTATAAGATTGAAAACAGTTATATTTTTGAAGGGCACCTGCACAAAATGCAGCTCTCTTTCTTTATCTCCATGTTCGAGCGAGAAATAAAATAGTGTGTCATTATTATTGTTCAGAACCGATTTATTGGTAAAATCATGAGTAGATATCTGACAGATGCAAGTAAGTCCTTGGTCAATATCAAGACAGACATAACTACAGGAAAAATATTACAATAACACAGTTACTCATGCATAAGCGTATGGGTGCATGTACGAATGTGTTTATAAATATTTGTCTTTACATTTAGATAATTTTAATATTCATTGGATTTTTTCATATTTTCGCATTTGTCAGTCAGCATGTTCATTATTTATAAATTTTTTTGTATTGTATTTCTTGAAACAAGTGTGGAAAACAATTATTGAGACTCATTTATTCACCTTTATCTTCTCATTACATTGTTTTGTATTTTTTTTCTACGTGAATAAATATTATTATTATTAATATTAACCACTGCCATTGACACAGTTTGCTACTTGAGTAAATGAGGGTCAGAAATTTTTTTTTAGGAAATTGGTTGTATTGATAAAGAACATACGTATTACAAAAAAAGAAATAAACCATATGTACAAGGGGGGCAGAGTATTCGACAGTGGAATAAAATAAAGGAAGCGTAGAGAAGATTAGGTATAACTTGTATGATATATTATTGAATCGAGGAGAAAGGGATTCAAAGGGGAATATACTTCATAAATGAGCAAGGTTAATTATAATGAATAATTTGAATATTCGATGATGTTGGGAGACGATATAGCAGAGATTCCAAACAAATAATGATAGATGCCAAGTTAATGTATTCTGCATTAAAACTCCAAAATATGAGATGGTTTGGTTGCAATTAGAACCCACGATCTCGCGATAATTAGCCGGACACACAACCTCCTACGCCAACTCGCTCTTATTTATTTGTATTTTTCAAGAATTTATGATATTGTATATTCGTATATTATATGTTATTACTGGGTGGTATAATCAATCAGGAAATAAAATCTATGAAAGATTTACTGATATAGTTATTTTTTGTGCAAGTAGTTGGAAAATGTGATGAAACTTGTTTCCTGCACACCGATAAAAAATATTGAAATTTCTGACAATATTCTTGAAGGAAAACGGCAGTTTTTCGATGAATTTCCTGGTTGTTAACTTGGGGAATATTATATTTTCTACTCCCCGTCTTATATTTGCCAATTTATTTATAGTTCACTAAAAGGATAAATAGGCGGTTCCAGTCGAATGAATCGTGATTATTTCTCATCCACACCAGGTAGGATATGAAATCTACCAATCAGAGAGAACAAAATACTTGGTTAACAGGGACAACCATGTGAAAACGTCACAATTACCCATGATCTGTCACCAAATTATGAGAGTTTTTCAAGTTAAATTTTCAAAAATCAATGATTTTAGCGAAATACCTTTGAAAGAAACTAAAATTAATGGTAAAAATAAGTGTTAACAATATTTTTAATACCTACTAATATTCTTACAGTATATAACCATTATTCTCTTACAGTTGGTTTGAACTGTTGATATTTTTTGACAGCAAATGTCGATAAATAATTCAGCCAAGTTTATCAAAAAACTGAATGATATTTCAATTCCTGTATTGTTATTTTCGTAAGGCGTTTCCTACTTGGTGATTACATTTCTTGAATACAATATTCCGTTCGAGGGAATATTTTTTATATTTTTCTTCTCTGAATCAAACTATAGATGTTACAACTTCTATAATTGAAGTATGATCGAAGAAAATTAGAAATTTTTTCTGTTGATAGGTACGTGTATATAATTCAACGACATTTGATATATTCACAAAAAGAAAGAAATAGTCCTTTCGAAAGAACTACTTCTCTGTATACCAATCATATGCAAATTGAATCAGACAGAAAGCATACATAAAAATATCTAACAATATTCCCTTTGCTTCAATCTAAAAAAAGGTCTAAATGAAGGTTGAATATATTTATTAATTTTTTTATATCGTTGGATCAGAATGCTGTGAATATGAATGTCGAAATGATCGATAATATATCCATTTTGGGATCTGAGCCATAAGACAGATCTGTACCAGAAAGTCACGAATCTGTATGGTGGTTGAATTGAGCTGGCCAATACTTGATGATAATCTATATCCCTTTAACATTCTGCCTCTTCCTTGTTTCTTAATTTTCAAGAGTTAACACTTTTCAGAAACAAGGTATTTACCAATTACCAAAGAGCGCAAAGTCTCAAGTGACTCTATATGTAAAAAAGACAAAATCAAAAAGTTCTTCGTATGTTATCCTCACTTTCTTTATACATCAAAACCCAATTATTTACCCACGGACCATCAAATTCGATTGATCCAAGCAGTAAGAAACAAGAATAACAATAGTTATGTATTACTTGCCACATAGCATGGTGAAGACAAACAATTGTTCAAACTGGAACAATAACAATGAAGTTGCTGTAATGTAGAAACAATCGATGATCCCATTACTTCACGGATACACAATTTCAATAAAAATTTGAATAATTCTGATATTAATGCCTTCAGCGATAAATTAGTTTTGAGGTCAAAATTTGCATAACTTTTCATTAATAGCATGGGTGGGATCTTCTACCAAATTTATTATGTTCCCATTATCGAAGTCCCATCATTAGCTATAGTAATATGCAACCTTGAGGTGAGGAAGATATTTACGAAATATGCTGTGATACTGATTCAATATGAGATACCTGGCTCGTTAAAATCAAATAGATTATACGACAAGAGATCGGTGTCTGTGGGAGAAGAACATTCGGTGATTACGACATATGAAAGGAATTTGATACCTTTGTGATAAACTCTAGAATTGCGTTACTCGTTAATTGATGATAATGGGATTCCTATACTATAACAGGCATCCAATCAAGTATTGTTCAATTTCTCAACTAGCTGTTACTTGGACTGCATTGAAATAGCTTCAAAATAAACTAAAGTGTTCACAGTAAATCTCGCTGGTGTCGTGTAGTGAAAAAATAATGTTGAACTAATATGGATTGATATTGGAAACGAAATATATGATGTCAATATTAGGATTCTCTCTCTGCTCATTTTGAATGACATTAGTTTAACAATACAGTTATTCACTATTGTTTACATATTTCTTCTGAACTCAATTCCCCACATTCGAATTTCAATATATAAGTCCAATATTAAATTCAATTTTGCATTTTGGTATAATCTGAAAAAAGTGGTCGATAAATTAATAGTTAATAAGAAACCAACCTTGTGAAAGGATTGGTCAGATAATTTAAAACGCTTATCAAAATATTCTGAAAAACCCTCATATATAAAGGAAATTCACTCACCTTCCGCTCCATATTATTTCATTGAACTTTATATTATTATTTGATTGCCAAATTTTTATGGATCATAAAACGATTCTCAACTTGTAAGATATATTCATACCTCCTATGTGATCTACTCCATCCTTACACGTCTTCCTTTTTTTTACAGATGTAATTATGATTGTTGTAATGGTTATTTCAGTATATTCTATTTATATCCCGTTCATTGATTTTATATCTCTTTATACGTCTACAAGTTTTGAATGTTCTGTATTTACTTATTTTACCCTTTGATAACCTCATAGCCATTATCAGTTGTAATATCTTTAATTATAAGAATTCATTTACACCACGTACAAGCAACACCTGTTGCTTCTGTGGGTTTCCCAATGTTTATTTGCAGGATATACAGTTTTTATATGCTTGCTGCTATTTCATTTTGTGTAAATAAACGAAGATGGTGATAATACTGTGATATAGTTTCAACGTGCTTTTTTTTGGGTTAGTACCCTACCGCAATCTGAAAAAATTAAGAATCAATATTGACATCTATACTACAAGTATGGAAGGGCAGTTTTCTAATCTAAGTTGCTGGGTTAATTGAAAATAGTTCGATATAAATGAATCACGTTCTGTGTTGTAGAATTTTTCGTTCTCTTTTCGTAAAGTGGAACTTTTGGTTCCTAATGGACCGTATAATCGAAAGTATAATGATCTTTTTCTTTTTAATGAATTCAAATTGATTCAAGAAATCGACGATGACAGTATTTTTTATTTCGCTCAAATTATAACAACTTTTTTTACATGGTTACGTAAGTCATACAAATGTATGTACAGCATGTTCCAATAAATAAATATGTGATGCTTTAACATGCCGGCCGCCTTGAAATATGTTATCAATTTCAACTAAAGGAATAATATAAGAAATAATCAATAAATTATAACATCAGCTACAACTGAGTAAATAAGCTGCTTAACAGTCAATCGGAAGAACACATATTTTTGACACCGCTCATTTAACAACTTCATTGCGGACCTTTATGCTGACTACTCTTGTAATTCCGTCGTTTCCGGGATGAAGTTGGACGATTTTCCCTAAAGGCCATCGAATTGGAGAAGTAGAATCTTCTTTCACTAATACCAAAGCGCCTATCTTCAGATACTCTTGAGCATTATTCTTCCACTTGACCCGGACTTGCAATTCGCTGATGTATTCCTTGTACCAGCGATACCAGAAATGATGAACAATTTTTTGAACTCTTTCAAACCTCTTCAACCGGTTCTCAGCTACTTCAGTGTAGATAGGTTCTGGAATCGCTGTCAGACGTCTTCCAACCAGAAAGTGAGCAGGGGTAAGAGGATCTGTATCTTCTGGATTGGAAGTTAAAGGGCAAAGAGGACGGGAGTTGAGAATTGATTCTATCTGAGTTAGGACTGTATAAAAATCTTCGAAACTCAAATGTGCATTACCTATAACTCTTTTTAAATGGAATTTGGTTCTTTTAATTCCCGCTTCCCAGATGCCACCAAAATTGGGTGATCGAGCAGGGATGAAATGCCACGTTATATTTTCCGAAGCTAGGAAATTTGTAATATTCTTTGTATCATCAGACAAGTTAGTTTGCGATTTCTTTAGTTCTGTACAAGCTCCTACAAAATTTTTCCCGTTGTCCGAGTAAATATTCAGTGGTTTCCCGCGTCTGCTAATGAATCGTTTCAAAGTTGCTGAAAATCCTTTAGTGGTCAATTCAGAGACGACTTCAAAATGAATAGCTTTTGTAGTCAAACGAATGAATAAGCAAACATATCCTTTGATGAGCTTAGCACCTCTTGTGTTTCGATCTTTTAGTAGAAATGGTCCTGCATAATCGACACCTGTATTGAAAAACGGAAAATATTGGTTTACCCTACATTCAGGTAAGTTACCCATGATGTATTCAGGTGAAGTTGGTTGAACTTTAAAACATGTGACACATTCCCTTACAACTTTTTTCGCCATGTTACGCCCAGATATAGGCCAAAACCTGTCTCTTATATTGGAAAGAAGCATGGTAGGGCCACAGTGTAATAAACGGATATGTTCATGTTGAAAAATAAGCTTTGTTATTTTGTGTTTGGCAGGTAAAATTATTGGATATTTTTTGTCATGACTGACATTGCTTTGTTGCAACCTACCACCTACACGAATTAAGTTGTACTTATCTATAAAAGGGTTCAACGAAAGTAAAGAACCTTTTTTATCAACACCTTTCTTTTGCATTAAACTATCATATTCCTTTTCAAACACTTCTTTTTGGACAAGATTTATTATAACATATAATGCTTTTTGCAATTCTTCAGTAGACAATGCAAAAGATTGAGTTACTCTATTTTCATTATTGCAATTAAAAATAAATCTTAGACAGAAGGCAATAACTCTTTGGAGTTTTTGCAAAGTCGAATATTTATGAATAAAATTAAAATCGTTTGTAGTCGCTGAAAAATTAACCGTGCGCTCTTCCGGAATTTCATTCAATAAAGGAAATTTTTCTCTGTTCTCAATGTTACTTTTGAACCAGGTTGGACCTGTCCACCAAAGAGAAGAATCCAGAAGTTTTTTCACAGATGTGCCACGAGATAGTAAATCTGCTGGATTTTCATTCGATACATGGTGCCAATCCGATATGTTAGAAGACTCTTGAATTTCACTCACACGATTCGCGACAAACGTTTTCCAGCGATTCGCGGGCGCTTTTATCCACGCCAAAGTTACTGTGGAGTCTGACCACAAAAAAACTTTATCGAACTTGATATCGATGGAGTCACGGATTTTTTCTATCATTCTCACGAGTAGTAAAGCGCTACATAACTCGAGTCTGGGTAATGTAGTAATTTTCATCGGAGCAACTCTAGATCATGCGCAAAGTAATCGAGATTGATAGGTTCCGTCAAATGATCTACATCTTAGATATACACAACAGCCATAGGCTCTTTCGCTGGCGTCTCCAAACCCATGAAGCTCCACGCTTTCATATTTGTTCATCAACACATGCCTAGGAATTTGAATAGAACATAATTCTTGTAATTCTGAACGAAATTTCTCCCAAGTGTCTTTTATTGTTTCAGGAAGTGCCGCGTCCCAAGATATTTTCAGTTGCCATAATCGTTGAACTATCAACTTTGCGTTGACAACAATTGGCCCTAGAAGACCCAAAGGATCGAATATTTGCGGCAATTCTGATAATATTGTTCTTTTTGATACAATATTTTCAGCGAAACTTGGTTTTGAATATTGAAATATATCTGAATGAGAGTTCCATAAAACACCGAGTGTGTTACAGGACTCATTTTCTCCAATTCTCAAAATATTTGATTTTAATTTATCGTTCATCTCAAAATGGTTGAGTAAATTTGCATCATTGCATCTCCATTTTCTCAAATGGAATCCTGTCTTCGACAGTATTTTCGTTACTTCACTTTGTAACTGCAATAATTCATGTTCATTATTAGCACCAGCCAAATAGTCATCAACATAAAAACAGTTTTTTATTGATTTCGCGTCAACGAAAACTTTTCGCTATTGTCCATAGCTAACTGGTGAAGACATTTTATAGCTAAGTAAGCAGAAGATGAATTACCGTAAGTTACAGTTTTCGATTCGAAACATTTCAATTTGTGATTTGGATCTGCTCGCCAAAAAATTCGTTGAAATCGCGTTTGAGCTGGATCGATCCAAACCATTCGGTACATTTTAGAAATATCTCCTGTCATAACGAAGGTGAATATTCGAAACCGCAAAAGAATCGAAAATAAATCATTTTGTAAGGTTGGACCTACATGTTGAACATCATTGAAGGACAACCCACTATCTGTTTTCAAACTGGCATCAAACACTATACGAACTTTGGTAGTAGTAGATTCTTCGCGTGTAACTGCATGATGTGGAAAATAAAAGTTCAATTCTTCTTCGTCTAAATTTTCATCGGCTTCCATCATGTGATTCAAAGATAAATACTCATCCATGAATTTCTTATAATCATCTTTTAATGAAGGATTATTTATTAGTCTACGTTCTTGAGAATAAAATCGCTGCAATGCATATTCGCGAGAATGGCCTAATTTATTCAAATTGTTTTTGAACGGTATGCTCACGATAAATCGTCCTTCGCGATGAGTACTAGCAAAATGAGATTCACAAAATTTATCTGATTCCGATAAAACATATATTTTTTTTATTTCTTCAAGCTGCCAAAATTTCATCACTTGGTTTTCCAAGTTTGCGTTGATATTGCAACAATTTATGGACTTGACTTTCTCGGTTGAATTGTCTACACTGCCAACTACTACCCAGCCTAACTTGGTTTTTCGCAAGAATAAATTAGTGTTCCCTATTCGTACTTTCCCTATACAAAGAATATCCCAAAATACGTTAGATCCCAGTATAATATCGATTTGACTTGACTCGAAAAATGTTGGATCAGCTAATTTGAAATTTTCGGGAATTTCAATTGATTTTACATTTATGGAAATGATAGGTAAATTATCTGTTAACCTCGGTATAACCAAGCAATTGACTGGTTTTTCATAAGCATTTGCACACGCATGCATTTGTGTATCAGTCATATAATTCATGCTAGTTTTGAGTTGACCTACCCCAGTTACCGAATATTCAATGGGAGTCATCTTCAGATTCAGTTTTTTACATAAACTTTCAGTAACAGAGTTGCTCATAGAACCACTATCTAAAAGGGCTCTGAATTGACGCATTAATCCCTTAGAATCTTTAATTAGTACCACAGCAGTGGATAAAAGAATTTGCGAAGTTGTCGCTGTGTTTGAAATGGTTTCGGATACTGAATGCGTACCGGTTTCATTTCTAGATATGTCAGAATTGTTTTCATGCGAGTTTTGAGAAGGGATGGTAACATCAGTGTTTTCCTGATGTTCCCCTTTTGGAGGGTTATTTTTTCGAACCTGACGAGGATATAAATGTAGAAGCGAATTGTGTGGCTTTCCACATTTCCTACATTTCGGCGCTAAACAATTTTTGGTATTATGATAAGGCCTTAAACAATTTAAGCATAGATGATGCTTCCTTGCTTCTTCTATTCTCATAGACGTAGTCAATTTCATGAAATCTTGACACCCATAAATTGTATGAATACCCTTGCAATAAAAACATTGCAACTTTACAGCGTTTTCTGAATTGGATGAAGTAGCATGAATGCTCGATTGGAGTTTATGATAAATCTTATTCTTGGGATCAAATTTATTATTGTCAGTTTTTTGAGTTTTATGGGTCTCAAGTTTATCAAGAAATACACATCGTCTTCGTAGAAAATTTTTTATATCAAACATTTTTTTTTTCCTTTATTTCTGCTACAATATGCTTCCCATTCCTTGAAGGTAACATTATCGAATTTTATCAACAATTATATGAATGAGCAAAGTATCCCAATTTTCAGTTTCTTTCCCCAAACTATCCAAAGATCTCAAATTATTTACCATAGTATTTAACAATTTCCTCAAATCTTTTGAACACTCCCTATTAAGTTTCGGATAATCCAAAATTGCACGAACGTGAGTATTGACAATTTTATTGGTATGTTCGAAAATTTTTCTCTAGAGCACTCCAGGCAACAGAATAATTAGAAAAAGTGATCGGGATAGATTCGATCATTTCTAGAGCCTCCCCTACTAAAAATGATCTGAGATAGAATAATTTTTGCAAATTAGAAAGTAAAGTATTTTGATCTATTATTGATTTGAAAGCGTCTCTGAATTCTACCCATTTATTTGCTTGACCATCAAAAACTGGAATACTCATTGGAGGTAATTTTGCCATATTGAAAGGGATCATAGAATTGAAATTGAAATGCTTATTCCCAGACATTTCAGGAATAGAGACTGCTTTATTATTTCCTTTGAATTCCCTTCCAATACTTTCACATTTTTTGAGCGAGTTGCGCTTATTACCTTCACTAATATCTTTCTGAACTTTTGAACCAACAGACTTATCAGTTTCTGACTTGGAATTAGTACCTACACTCGATAATGATTCTGAAATTGGTTTCTTACGACTTGTTGTTTCATTTACAGATTTCTTGTTGTGAAATTTCTGAATTGATTCATCGATTTGAGCTTGCAAAGAATAATAAAGGCATTCAAAATTTTCCCTTTCAACATCATCCACTTCTTGGGGCTCTGAAATGAACTCTATTCTGCTTTGAATTTCATTAAATTGATCAAGAAGTGGTTCTAGTTTTACTAATCTAGATTTCAATTCATTGCATGTATTCTGATCGAATGAATCAAGATTAATTTTACCGCAATATGTTTTCACTCTAGTCAAATTCGATTTGACAAGTTTTCGTTTAAACTTCAACTCTGCGAGATCTGTCATCACTCAGATTGAATCAATTTCAGTATAAGGAATTGTAGGGAAAGGATAAGGAAAGAAGGAACTCACTTTCTGGTACTCTACCTTGTTCCTTCTGCTGGCACACGTTGGGGCTAGCCGCTATATTACTCGACTGGTCCAAAATGTTGCTATACGGCTCGAAGTGGACCAAAATGTTGTAGAATTTTTCGTTCTCTTTTCGTAAAGTGGAACTTTTGGTTCCTAATGGACCGTATAATCGAAAGTATAATGATCTTTTTCTTTTTAATGAATTTAAATTGATTCAAGAAATCGACGATGACAGTATTTTTTATTTCGCTCAAATCATAACAACTTTTTTTACATGGTTACGTAAGTCATACAAATGTATGTACAGCATGTTCCAATAAATAAATATGTGATGCTTTAACATTCTGTTAGTCAGCAACTTTTCGTGTGATGTATAGGCCTTACATTAAATCTGTTTCCGATCCGTTTAATCTTTTCAGATAGTCGAGGGACATACGGTATAATATTTGTTACAGAAAGTGTAGTTTATGTTGGTTGTATGTCTTCACTGTGGGTATGTTACGATTTTCAATTTCCAATAATGTTTTATCTATAGAATTATCTGGATAACCATTCTCCTTCAATATCGATGTTATAAACTTGATCTCTCCATTGATTTCTTTCAATGAAGTGCATACTATTTCTACTCTAGCATTTGTGAATGCTATGTCAATCTCACATCTTTGACATTTTTCCAAAAACTTTCATGAGTATTTGTAATTATTGTTGAAAACGAAAACAGATTGATTTTTCGAAACAAATAGCCTGAGTTCTGTAATGTATTTTGTTGCTGAAATCTTGGACAATGAAATAAAAATGAAACAAAATATAACCTAAATGAAACCATTTATTATAAATTTGGACCAAAGTGATTTCAATGAACGATGAGATTAGTACCTCCGGTGTAAATACCAGTTGCACTCGACGTGCGTTTCGCTAACAAGGTTAGCATCTTCAGTCTTTAGTCTGGTATTAGGGTAACTGATCTCTACAAAAATTCCAACCTAACAAGAACAAAATCTATTTCGAAATCGCTACTGAAATATGAAAAGTATATTCTAGCAGTGAAATTGCCAAAGGAAATCGATACCTCAAAGTTCCACTTCTACTCCTTCTATGATTAAACCTGGGTATATTTCCATGGAAATAGCTTTACTGATTATAGGTTCCTCTTTTGAACTACCGTTTGTAACAGCTTTGCTTTTATCCTCTTTCTCTTGCTCTTTAGTCAAAGAGAATCTCCGCACTGCATGCATGGTGTTTTTGAGAGATTCTCTTTTGAAGTTGGTCTTCCTCAACATTCCCTGGAAGTTGAACGGTGGATCGTCTTCAGAAGTATTGCTGTCCCTTCTCGCAATGCTCCTGAGTTCCGCTATAGGATCAACTGTGTGTTTCGGTTTCACATTGACAGGTGTAGCTTTAATATATTCAAAGTCCTTATTAGCCGGGGCAGAGTTGATAGTGAAATTTTCCCGATCAATCGGCTTTCTGTGAGTAGTGTCTTCTGTTTTCCGGAGATTGATATTTTGAAACGGAAACTTTTCTTTTCCCAAGGTTCGTTGATCCTTGAAACCCTTCTCTCTTGAGATGTTTTCTTTCTTGTAAGTGTTCTTCCGCACAATGTTGATGGGTTGGGTAGAGACATTTTCCTTTACAGCAACGTTGAATGAGTCTTTGGATTCCTTTGAGCCTTCTTCAGAATCCACTGGGCTTGACAGTGATGTCATCTCTTCTTCAGGATCCCTGGAGTAGTTGATATTAGCGAGTCCTTCTTTACTGTCTACTTCGTCTTCGGAATCATCTTCTTTTGTGATTGATTTGGAGTCTCTCCATCGGTAGGGGGTATCCCACGATTCTTCTTTATCAGCGAAACACCTACAGAATAAAAATAATTAACAGTGATCAAAATATCACAGTTGAAGTATCTAAACTATCCCTCCGATCCCTTCGAAGACTGTGAGAGGAACTGTTCTGATTGATTGTAGAGATACTCACCCTAAGTTTGTGAGGAAATCACAAACGTTAGAAGAATCGTAGAATGGGATGTCTTCTAGATAGAAGTGTTGTTTCAATGCTGAACTCTTAATTTCACCTAGCCAAGATGAAACAGTAGCTTTTCGGTCGATATCTTTCAAGTCAACTTCTCCGATTTGTTCCAGATTATGAACAATATTCATGTTGTAGAAATGAACCTGAAAAGTTGACTACTGAAGAACTGGGTGATGGAAAAGTGACACTGGAATTATCCTTTAAGACCACTACAGATTTACTTCTGATCTGAGATATCAATCGTTCAATCTTGTTAATATTATCCAACTTAAGGAGAGGCAATGATAAAACATTGTTGCATTGAGGTATTTGACAGTGAGGAATGGAAAACGGAAGAATGTTGAACGAACCAATGTGTTGATGAAAATAATCGTGGAAGAAGTGATGGATATGTTTACCTGTTGAGATAAGTTGAAAAAATCCTGCAATTTCGTTCCTCTGTATCTCAGTAATACAGAAAATATGCTGTTATTTTTCCATCTCATCGCATATGGTCGAATGAATTTGAGATCAGCTTCACCCAATTTCTCATAGATCTCTAAACATTCCTTGCGTTTTGTTATATTTCTGTAAGCTGAAATCATAAGTTATCAATAGTTATTATTGGCTCTTCATTGAGTACACAATTGAAGTAGAATATGATATGGCACATACAGTTCGTTCATCAGTCATAATATTTTCGATCGAGATGAACTTACCTTTCTGTATTATTTCGGCAGCTTCATCTTCTGTCATCACACTACTTCTTCTTCGTTTTCTGATCTCTTCGACTGAAATAAAAAATCTGTTCAATTCGAAGCTAACCAATATCAACTCGAACATTCTTACTGCATTCTTTCTGTTCATCTTTGACCTGTTTGGCTAGTCTACATTGCACCAGGAAGCCACGGAGAATGCTTTGGATCTTTATGATTTTTTTCACTTGCGTTTCGTATAGCCGCGACAAGAACTCTTCGTTATGATATTTCAAAAACACTTTGGTTTTTCCAAGTGCCCATCCTTCCATTTTGAGTCGGATCAATAATAATCTGCAGTTGTCTCTTGTTATTTCCACGTTTTCATCAAAATCGAAAGCCAGAAATTTGTACCTGAAATAAATCTGTTCAGGATACTATTCAACTTCATTAATAATCCAAGGTTTGTTGCATAAAATCATGAAGATATTTTATATGTCTTAACAATTAGGTATGATTGAAAACATCTGTTTCAACGAATCATCAGAGAATATGAGAAATCTCTTATTGATAGAATGGCTTCTTGACGACTATGTATATATTTTTGAATTGTTATTTCTCAGACTTATGACTACATATATCTCAGTTGATAAAAAAAAAAGTCTCGATAATATTTTTATAAAGAATTGAATTGAAGAACTCCTAGAACCCACGAACTACCGCAAACTTAGAAGGGACCCGACACAATCAAGGTTGAGGAATGTAAATAAACTCATCAAGTCGTCCTCACTGTCGGAAACCATACAGAAAACCGTTATCAGAACTGAAGCCGTTCCACCCATGCTCTACGGTCTCCCAAAGGTGCATAAACCCAACATGCCACTGAGACCTATAGTCAGTGCCCCAGGCTCACCTACCTATCACTTGGCAAAACATCTGGCCTCACTCCTCCAGCCTCATGTCGGAAGAACAAATTCCTACGTCAAGAATTCAACAGACTTCGTTGGTAAAATTAAAGGCTTGACCTTGGAACCGACCGACATCATGGTGAGCTTCGATGTTGTGTCCTTGTTTACCAACGTCCCACTGGAAGACTCTCTGTGGGAGATAGCCTGCCTGTTCCCAAGTGATATTGTCGGACTTTTTAGAGCATGCCTTACGGGAAGCTACTTTCAATGGAGGGGAAACTTCTATGAGCAATTGGATGGAGTGGCGATGGGAAGTCCACTGAGCCCAGTGATAGCCAACTTCTTTATGGAACGGTTTGAAGAGAAGGCAATCGACGCCTTTGATTTGAAGCCGACCTTGTGGCTACGCTACGTGGATGACACCTTCGTCGTCTGGAAACATGGAAGGGACGCTCTGAACCTTTTTCTGGACCACCTAAACGCTCAACACCCCAGCATCAAATTCACCATGGAAACCGAACAGAACCAGCAGATAGCCTTCTTAGATGTTCTGATTGAACGATGTGGCGCTAGACTAACCCACGAAGTATACCGAAAACCCACGCACACGGATAGGTACCTGCACGCACTTTCGAACCACCATCCCAGTCAAAAGAGAGGAGTCATATCTACCCTAACTGAACGTGCTCGAAGAATTTGTGAACCAGAACATCTAGAGCAGGAACTGGAACATCTTCAAGTGACCTTGAGGTCGAATGGGTACAGTGTATCTGAGATCAACGGGGCCATGAAACCGAAGAGTCCCACGGTTCATAACAGGGAGGAATCTCAGGTAGTTGCGAATGCATATCTGCCATATATCCCGAGGGTCACTGACAGAATTGGAAAACTCTTGGAGAAATATAACATAAAAACAGTTTTCAAGCCGACCAAGAAGATCCAGCAAAGCCTCAGGTCGGTTAAAGACAAAAGAGACCCACTGTCAGCGGCAGAGGTTTATCGCATACCGTGCACCTGTGGGAAGGTTTACATCGGTACCACGAAAAGATCCATGGGTACAAGGCTCAAAGAGCATCAAAGGAACTGCAGGCTGGGGCAAACTGACAAATCGGCGGTGGCGGAACACGCATTGAGTGAGGGCGACCACAAGATTCTGTTCGAAAATGCAACACTGATTGCCACCAACCAGGGTTACCATAGCCGACTGGTACGGGAGGCAATAGAGATCCAAAAACATGCGGACAATTTTAACAGAAAGGAAGAAGCGTTGACTCTAAACAGAATTTGGAATCCGATTCTGAAGAAATCAAGAATAACTAATGAAATCACAGCAGGTAGTGCGGCAACTAATAAAGATGATTATTCCCCGAACCCGACAGAAGTAATTAACACTCCAGACTACCTGCATCAATATAAATACGCCTTGAGAAATCGAACTGTTTAGTCATCGGAGATGAATAAGCCTCTGAAGAAGCTGGCCACTCGCGCTAGCGAAACGTCAGAAAGAAATTCCAAAGAACGACGGCCTTCAAGCCCGAAGAGCAGTAGTTATACTAATATTTTTATAGTTTTCCCGTTTTATTTACTATGGGACAACACAATACCAACGCGTGGGTATTTAGATTTATAATAATATAGTTTGAGTTTACATTCAATAGATAATGAGAGAAGGATCAATCTTATTTTGGTCTCAGTTTTTTCATTATTTTAGCATGGATAACAAAAAAAATCAGAAGGAAACAGCGTACTAGTATATACAAAAACTGTGTTCCTGTAGCATATAGAAAATAGAATTCAATATGTTGAAATTGGTGAAGCTAGAAGTGAAGAGAAAATCTTTCAATTCGGTGTACCGCAGGGAACCGTTTTAGGGCCACTTCTATTTAATATTTATCTCAACGACCTTTTTAATATTGACACTGTAGGTGAAATTCATAGTTTCGCAGATGATACTGTCATATTATATGGGGAAAAAAACTGGAATGAATTACAAAGCAAAACTACATTAGATTTTGAGAAGATTAAAAATTGGTTTGATTATAACTTACTCACAGTAAATTTTGAGAAAACAAAATATGTCCCATTCTCATTTTATAATATTTCCCCACCGGACTTAGGACCACTAATACTTCATGATAATACTAGCATTGAAAAAACTGATAGTATCAAGTATTTAGGAGTTATAATTGACAAACATCTGAAATGGGACAAACACATAGCATTCCTTTTGAAGAAATTACGAAGTTTATTATCAAAATTCAAGTATCTCAAAACATTTATGAGCGTAAAAACCCTTAACATTCTTTATTTTTCATTAATACAGTCCCAATTGAATTATGGGATTCTGGCTTGGGGAGGGTTCATGAAATCCCACATTAGAAATCTTGAAGTTCTTCAGAAACGGTTTTTGAAAATAATATATAATAAGTCTTATTTGTATCCAAGTGAAAATCTGTACATAGAAACACATAAAATGGACATGAGACAATTATTCGGATATAACATCATGATTTATATCCATAAACACAAATTGAATATAAATTTCAATAATCATATTTATAATACAAGGAATAAAAATAATATCACATTGAAAAATAGAGTTAAAACAACAACGTCTCAGAAAAATTTTAAATATTTATTGCCATTCTACTATGATTTGATTCCAAATCATATAAAAATGATCAAGTCATTAGTATCTTTCAAGCTACAGATTAAAAAATGGATTCAAGAATCACGTCGAAATTTATTTCATGAAATCTCTCACTTCAATTAAGAAAATTAGTTGATTTTTCAATATTATTTTGTTGAATTCTACAAATTTATCAAATATATTATACATAAATGTAATTCGTATCTCCCGCAACAAGTTTTCAACTTCGCGGGTGTAATTGAACTGTTTATTCACCTTTTTACAAATTGATGTATATGCCCTTTTTTATGAATTTTGAATAAACTTTATTATTATTATTATTATATACAACCAAATTTTGTGGAATAGAGGAAAATGTAGAAACTGCAAATACCGAATTCTGTTCCACTGACGAGTTGAGAGCAGATTTTTCATAAATGGATCGATTGATGCAAACCAACCAATAATACTTCATATAACCCTTCCCCCTGATATTAAATCACATGTGGAAGAAAGAGGTTTTCTCTCTCTATATCATTAGAACTAGTCCTGTGGGAACACTGTTGTTAGTCGGAGGTTCTTCCTGGAAATCGACGGGTATTTCTTGGCTGTTTCTTTATCGGAGAAGCTCAGCTTCCGAGAGAGATTGCAGTTGACAGTCGATAGAAATTAATATGGGAGCTATATATTAGTTCTTGATAAGCATCGTAGTTGCCGACAAAATCTATCACGTCGAAGTAAATACCCAGTCAATGTGGGTTTCTGCCGGGCAAAAGATGGAGTAATTCTGATTTTGGGATATGTTTTCAGGTTAGGGACCCTGATGAAAAATACAAGCTTTTGACCTTGTGGATGGTGAGCGCAATCTGCCATCTTGGACTGAAGGTACGAAAAATCGGTTTCTCTGATTTAACCCCTTAAAGGTTGTTCCCACGACAACAATTTTCAATTCAAACTCAGAGGAGAAGAAGACGCAATTTCCTACAATTTCTGTCTCTATACTTCTCTTTGTAAGTACAATGGGTGTCGAGTTACAGCGGACGATACATGAATTTTTTTTTAATAAATCGTCAGAGTCCTCGTTTTCCTTATTTCGAGAAATGATGTGTAGCTATTCATTACATAATTATTATATTTTGGTAATCCAAAGCTAACTCATTTTCACACCAACAAGAGATAGAGCTAACAGAAAGTTGTTTTCAGTTGTGGCACTCCCAGTATGCCTAATCTACAGATGTTCTTAGGAGTTTGATTCGTTCATTTTTTCTTCTTTGGCAGTCCGGGTCGGTTGTTGGTGTCTTCGTTATTGTCAATGTCACAGTCGCCTCCGTTGTCTGCCGGTGAGTGTTAAGAGCACCAGAAGATCTACGTCTTCACCCACGACGAAAACAGCGTCAACTGATGGAGAGGCGGAAATCGCTGTGTTCACAATGAGTACCTTCCCTGATCTATTCTGAATAGAGTACCGCCATCAGAGTTTTCGGTGGTTGGTGACCTTGAGCTTCTAAACTTTGCGCTTGAAGGCGGCTATTACATTTCTTAATTTGACTGTTTCGCTCGAATTTACCCGTATCTCAAATGAAGGAATTTCATCCGACCATTTATTGGATTTTCATTCAGTTGAGAGACATTATTATTCATCACTTAAAAAGTTGGTCATTAATAATAGCTTTCCCCATTTTTGCTGTTGTTAAATATTATTAATTATTGCTCTTCCCAACTATAAACGAATGTAACATCAGATTGGTTCGAATAAAAGATTTGTTATTCCAATTATGACGGATACTAGTACTAGTAGTGAAACTTTACCTTCTCAAAAACTCTGCAAACGATATTCTGTGGGGATAACCTTGCTGCCTAGTCTTGGCTGACTCAACTACTGCCATCGCTCTGACCTGTTGCTTGACAAGTTCTCTTCTGAAACTTCCTGGAACACCTTTCAAATCAGTCCTTATGCACCTCACGAAGTGAGTACTTCCGGAACCACTGCCAACAGATAGTTCTTTGAGTAGACTGAGGCACAACGATCTGAAAACTGTACTTTGCGTACGCATCTTCTTGACTTGAGAGTACTGTCTATCACTATTGACCTACAAAAATACACAACTGAAGAGTTAATCTGAAACTGTTTTCTGTTATTGATGATATCTTCTTATGATGGTCAAAAAAAATCTTTCAGAATTTATTCCACTAGAATAATGGCCAAAAACTGATGAAATAATTGTCATCGTTGTTTACTCATTATTTCATTTTCGAAAAATGAACATTTTGAAATAATAACAAAGATCAGAATCTATATTATAAGTTTTTTATGTATGAATGCCATTAATGAGGGAGATAGAATATTTTGAACAATATCTCAACAATTGAACATTTGGACAGAAATTAGATGAAAACGAAATTTGCTGGAACAAAAAAAATTGATATTGTGGCATAATGCATGAGACTGACTCCAGCATATGAAAATTCGAAAACAAAAACTGCGTTGAACTAGGCAGGAGAGTTCAACATCATGAAATCACATTTGGAATGGTGTGTCATTGAAGGAAAATGAAAGATTTTACATTAGTTAGAATTCAGACGAAAGAAGAAAGACTCCTTAATTAGGTACTTTTTTTTCAATTCGTTTTTCAATTCAAGTCACGATCGTTTACAAATCTTATATTCATTTCCTTCACATGTATGTAGAAATTAATGTGCTATTGGAGAGCGAAAAACTTGAGAGAGCGTATTATTGAAAATATTCAGGGATCTGGTACAACTACTAATGCAGGTTTGAAAAAAGAGTAATTCAAATTGAATATCTAACCTTCGGAATGAAATTGAACTTGGTTTTCTTGATTTCTTCAGGAGGTATGAGAACATTTCCGGTATTATCCAATTTGTTAGTAAACAACATAGCGATAATAGGGTTTGTTGAACCTCTCATGGTTTCTGTAATTTCCTGGGGTAGGAAATCTCTATTTCTGTCGGGCATTTCTCTGCAATTATAGGTAACTTTTCCAGTGAAGTGGGCAACAGTGAAGCTGCTCTCCTTGTAAACCAGTATTTTCTTTTTATCTTCGTTGTACATGTTATCTGGAATTCAAAAGACATCGAAATACAATGAAAAGGAATTTCAAAACGGAAAAGGAGATAGAAAGACAAAAATTGAGAGAATACTCTCTAAGCTGAAAATAAACATATGAGAATATGATATCAGGTAAATAATCCTGTCTCAAAATCATGATTTCATTTGTGATAGGAAAAACTCTATTTCAATGATGAATGTAACAATTTTGTGCTAGAAAAATCACTTGCACAAATAGTCTTTGGTAACTAGTAAATGGTATATTGTTAACCAGGTAGCAAAAGCCTAATATTCCACAACTTGAATCGATATCAGGTTTATGAAATATTAATTGACAAATTATATTTCTCGACTTCTTACCCAGAATGTATTGTCCACTGTATCCTTTTTTAGACGCATCGTCCAATAAAGACAAAACTCCCTCCGGTTTTCCCAACAGCTCGTTTAGAGTATCTTTGTTATGGTAGTAAGTGAAATAGGTGAATTCTATATCTTCATTCTGGAGATCTTGCAACTCCCAAGCGAATACTCTTTGAAGGAAATGGTAATGAAGCTGTTCATTCAACGTGTTCACAAGTAATTGGGAGAATTCATTTTGTTTGAAGCACTCGAAACCGAAATAATCCAAAATCTTTATTGTATACCGCACGCCACTGAAACAAATTTGATACTTCACCTATATAAATATATAAGAATAAGATATTTGCCAATCTTGGTTAATTTTATTAACGAAACAATTATTCATGTACAAATGTCATAATGAGGATGTTTATATTCGAGGGCACCAATTAACAATGTTAAGGGCTCCTAGCCCGAAATATTGTGAGTTACTCGAGAAAATTGAACATCGTTATGTGGTGGTTTATTGTCCACTTCAATTAAAGAAATAACCATCATAAATATTGTATTATCTTCTGGACAATTCATCAAATAATATTGGTGTCCCCATTTTATATTGTTTCGATATCAACCATGTAATCTTTTTAGTCAATTCGTAAAACGCATGGCGTGTTCCATCATGTTTCGTGTGTAATGCAACAGAAATATTTCCCAAAAAGTATTGGTGAAATATAAAATGAAGACTACTGTTCAGTGTACAGGAATGAACTATACAAAATTGAGGACTGGGTATATAATCTCGTTCGAACTATATTTTGGAAGGATGTTATCGGAAATGACAATTGTGTATATTGTTTCAGTCCTTCTATTCTCGGGCGATTTTGATAATATTGAATTTTGTGTGCCAGTTATTCAGGCCATCATTTCCTCAAATCGTGCTTGCACCGCCCACTTGCATTATAAAGAAAAAAACAATCATAATGACGTGAACATACAAGAGTATAAAGAGCTGGAAATGAAAAAGATAGTGAAAAATTTTAAAGCTAAAGAACCGCTACTGCCCTATTGGTTGGTAATGATGATTTTTTTCGACACAAATTGATATTTTGCCCCAGTTGGTTTGAATAAACAATATGTTATATAATTGAGGCAGGGTAATGAACATATTAATCACTTCAGAAAATAAAGTATCGACAATTTGTGAAGCAATTGGGAAGAATTTCTTCCGATGAGGGCGCTGATGTCTGTTCAAAAATGTCGGTAACAAACCGTAATCAGCTGATCGTAATCTGTCAAAAACATATGTTTACTATTGTTTACGTTGTTTTTTGTATTGTAACTTGTGTTTTTCGAATTTTGGCAAAGTTCTGTTTGAAACAAATGTGCAGGCTAATCAGTGTGTGAATGAATTAGAGAAGTGTAACATAATTTCACATTCAGAAGTTTGTTCCGTTTTACACGATGAAATAGTTCAAATATTTTCAGATAGAGGCGTATCTGGATGATGAAATTCCCAATAGGAAATCAAAACGTAATGAAAAATATTATATAATTCAATAGTCTATTGATGACATTACTTGTTTTGTCGTTAAATGATTGACATATCCCCCCCACGGACGAACAACTCTCAGAATCGAAATTTCCCAAATATCTTCGAGTTAGAATACAATTTTCGAATGAATGAATATCTATAAGAAATCGAATTATATTGAAGTGTGAATATGTGATACGGGTTTTGCATGTTTTGGCTTTTTCAGTAGAGAGTAATTTTGAGTTCTCACCAATTTATATAATTTGATTATTTCAATTCGATTCTATATACATTTTTTTTTAGATATTTGGCATTATATTTCATCATCAATTGTTTTTCAAGATTTGTTTGAGGTTAAGTTATGAATGTTTACGGTGGCCTATGGTTGAGTGAATTCATTATTATCATATTGTTGTACTGAAGGACTTCGTTCTTGATCACATTGTTTATCTGAATGAGGTTATTTGGTTGCCTCATTATTGATATGTTTGTCGAAAATGTTATATATCCATTAGATGAGGAACTTAATACAAGAGGATGATATAAAAATGACACATATTCGTAACAGACAAATTTTCAACATGAATTATACGGTAGAAAATAAATCCACTCACAAAATAGCCTTTCCGAATGACAATTTATTGTTGATGGTTTCCAAAACATAGTCCACAAGTCTAGCATAGAGGGTATTGGCAAGTACGTCTCTGGCTTCACGGGCTTCTTTACAATTATTCCTTCCTCGCACAGCATTACCATTCTTGACCAAACAGTAATTTGTCAAAGACCAGCGAATCTTTTTGCTTTCAACCTTCATTAAATCTGCAAAATTGTCCACTACTTCCTTATTCACTAACACAGCAGTGAGGTCGTCGTTTTCTTCAAACTCTGCTTCTCCCAGATTGAGAATGGCAGCAATAGTGGAATGGATAGTGCAGATTTGGTCTTCAGTGAATTCCAGTTCACTGAGGTAGGTGGAGATTTTGGCATATTTGTAGATATTGATATCGATTTCTTCCTTTGGGTGGTTGACTTTGGATATTTCTGGAACTCTCAAGTAGCGGTATCCTCTGTCGGAGTTCATTCTGAATCTTTTGTGGTTTTTTGCTGCCACAATTCCATCGTAGAGGTAATAGAATATGTGGAAATTGGCCTGGTTCCTATGAAATATGGTATCAATGAATTGGAAACAATATTAATGGAAATCATTCAGGTCAAGTTTGATTCGGAGCTAACTATCATTTTCTTCAGTAGTATTTTCGATTGATATATTATTTGTATGTCTTTATCAAGTGACCTCGAATCAAATTAAATTATTTAAAATAGTGAAAATACTAGAGAGAAGTTATGTCAGAAAAATAAAAAACACTCTCTGATGACATGTGAATATCATTCATGTCAGGAAAGGATTAAAGAATCTGTTAAGATATGGGACATTTACATGACACCATATATATCTTGCCGTTTTAGATGGCTTCTTTCTTCCATTTTGTGAATGAATGAAACGTCTTCGAATGATATATGAGTAGCTATTAAAAGAGAGTATTTGTATATTTTCATTTCACTTCTTCCATGGAAGTTGTGATCTCGATTCGTAGGAGAAGAAAGCCAAGAAAAAACTCCATTCTCCCCATAAAAATATACATATTCCTGCTGCGTATCTGTCTGTATATACTCTCTAATATTTTGTGGAACTTGGTTGCTTGTGATCGTTGAAAGATGATGATAATAACATTGATAAAAAAAATGATAGCACCGATCTCCTACAGCACAATGATACTCACAAATCATTCGATGACACTCTACTCTTCTCCAAGCAATGCGCCTTGAAACTTGCTCCGGTAAGCTTTCCAGTCTTCCCATAGAAAACATCAGTCTTGAAAACAGCCCTGGTCGAATAAGGGTTGAAGGGGGTAGAAGCGTGTATCAGAGAATGCGCCAATTTGAGAGCGTTCTTTATTCTTTCTGTGCCAATACTAGAGTTTTCTCCCAGGAAAAATAGGTGGTCGATTAAATGGAGGTAGTTGGTAGTTTTTCCAGATCCGGTCTCACCCGAAAGCACGATTTGCTGGGGCGTCATGTGATGCTGGGCGTTTTGGTAAGCTGTATCGGCGATTTGATATATGTGGGGGGCGTTGTCGGACCTTGATTTTGATTGGTGTTTGAGTTGAAACTGGAATTTTGACGATTAACATTGAAAAATATCGTATTTTATTGAAAATGCATGCACATTGACTCTCTCAGTTCTCGTTGTTCTATTAGATGAGGCCAAATAGTATATTTTTTTTCAGTAGAATGAATGCTCCTGGTACGAAAATATTTATTTACTCTGTACTGATATTTTCCCATACTCTTTCACTCGAAATAATAAGACAAGATTAATTTCGAAAGTTAACCAATGATTATGTGATGAATTCCTCGGTCTTATTCTTCATAAATAATATTTCTGGAATGATTACATGGTTTGATTCTTCCGGTCAATAGACCAATGAATCTGTTTGTGAAAATTTACCCCTTTCTGACCAAACCTACTTTTGGGGCTCATATTCCGATGAATTGAATGTAGAGAAATTCCTCAACTTATCTGCTCATTAAACTGGTAGGAGGAACTATTGGGTTGACATCTATCTCCAGAATACAAAACTATAATAGTCGAAAACTCGTATTAATCATTTTGAATATTATTATGCCAAATATTGTAGTGAATTTAGAGTTCCATCAAGCCAGTAGATCATCATAATCAATCATTATATTCTTTTTGTCTCCCGACGATTTTCTTCTCATAGAAAACTTGATAGAATTATTCAATTGAAGCGTGATTTGAAATCAATAGAAACTTCTGCCATTACTATTCGTCACATGTCGATAATTTCTGAGATTCTCATGAGTCACTGTCATCCAAAAACCATAACTTTTCTGAATCATTATATTCTTTTTTTCTCCCGACGATTTTCTCCTCATAGAAAACTAGATAGAATCATTCTATTGAAGAGTGATTTGAAATCAATAGAAACTCCTGCCGTTACTATTCGTCACATGTCGATAATTTCTGAGATTCTCATGATTCACTGTCATCCAAAAACCATAACTTTTGTGAATGAGCTTTCATGTTCATTATTTCTCATCGAATATGACAGAAATTCACTTTTTTGCGGTTATAACACAAAAGTGTTCTATCTTAACTGTTTGTGCTAGTACAATGAAGAACATTCAATGTCTTCAATTTCATTTCCCTACCTTATAATACAATGATTGCATTGCATTACAGTTGTAGTATATTTTCAATTCAATTTTCTACCCGATGAAACAATGACTTCATTGTGTTTCAGTTGTAGTTATCATTACAAAATAAATTAGGTGATTCACCAACACTACATAAAAATCCGCAACATGTGTTTCACTAAACAATAGCTTATTCAGGTTTTTGATGGTTTTTGGTCCTTAAGAAACCTGAAGAAGAAGCCATTGTGTAGTGAAACACGTGTAGCGTTTTTGAAAACTGGTGAAAATCACACAATAAAATGTCATTTATAAACACAGACAATCAAGGTATTTCACGTTATAACATCAATTTGGTTTTATTTGGGAAATTCTAACCTCAATAATTTCAACTAATGAAGTTCTGGAAGAGATACTTCAAGGAGAAAATAACAAATTCAGAATATTTCGTTTTTTTATGGGTGTTTATAGAAAATAACAAATTATCTATATACTGTACATTGGCACCTTCGCCATTTTATGAAAAGTCAAACTGAAATAATTATTATTTTGTACTGAAAAACAACAATCGATTTCAAGGAGTGGCACCTGCTCAATCAACAATTGGCTCATTGGTTTCTTGACGGATAAACGAATTCTTCAGAACATAATATCTTTTTCAGAATATATTATCATATACCTTGATTCAAGCGACTTCGCCATAATTTAGATTCACGACGTGAAACAATACAAATAGAAAAATCATCATTTCAAATTCAGACGATTCATCAAAATGTTATAGTGCTTGTATTTCGGACATGTTCGTGAAAAATGAAACATTATCACACTGATAATTTCTTAGTATCAAAAACCAGACTGTTATACAGATTTTTAAAAAAATTGCAATGGTTGTTACTCTCATTTTTCTAGATCATTTTGGTAAAGAGAACGGAATTTGAGGAAAAATTCTCTTGCTTCTTCTTCTCCGAACGAATAAGAGAGAAAGAAACAACTGAAAAAATCTCATAATGACTAGTGGTTCATAAATACCTCTCTACCAAAAATGTTCAGTTTCTCATTGGGGTTCAGCGACAGCAAAATATCACCAATGAAGGAGTAACATTGTCCCATCTCGAAACGTTTCTGTAACAGATCCAATATTTCGCGTTCTGTTATGGAACCAAGGGCTGCTAAATCGTCTTCGTACATAGGTATCATGTCGAAGTCTATCCCTTTTTTCAAGAATTTTCCGTGAACGTTTAGTTCAGGACTCCTGTCAGTTGGATAAGTTCTGCCCATGTCAGATATAAGCGACTTCATTTCTAAAGATAGCTGAAACAGGGATATCACTTGAACAGACAAGAAAATTCTTATTTCGAAACTGGATTTTTTTGTGTAGAGATTGTAGCGATTTTTCAGATTTTTCATACGAAAGAGGGAAGAAAAACTTTTCGAAGAAGTAACACAACATAAATAAGCACACATTCCGCTAATTTGGTAGTTTTTGGGTTCTCAACATACCAAATTCTGGAGAAATAAGAATCAATATTGGAATCTATACAAGTGTGGTGTTATATAATGAGTGGCTGCGTCAATTGAAAAACAAAAACAATATTCATCAAAATACTTATCGTCGACATTTTGGAAACCAAATCCACTTTCGTTTCTGAAACTCTTTCATTAACATTCTCTTCTAGGATCGTTTTTTGTAACTTTCAAAAATTTCAGATTGGAAATATGCCCTTCTACACTTGTATACATTTCAATATTGATTATTTTTTAATATTGTGGTATGCTGGGATCCTCAAAAAAGTACAAATAAAGAATCTATCCACCACAAAATAATGATATTCAGCAATAGTCTGTGCTGATGAGGGCATAGCAATTTGAATCATCCATAAAAAGGAATTGAGAGTCTAACCAAAATAGGTACTCCTTTGCCTATATGTGTTTCAATAAGAAATAACTGTTTTTGATCAACGTAGCAATTTTTTGGGGTAGATTAGGAATTTGCTTTACTATACTTGTATAGAATTCAATATTAATTGTTGATTTTTTCAGATTTTCCAAAAATAACAACCCAAAAACAATGAAGAATGAATTCATCCACCACAGAATGAATATTTCCATACAGTTTCGGTATTTACTCTTACAGGATAGCAACCTAGCATAGGAAGAAATGAAATTTCAAAAAATATATATAGGGAAGTTACGTGATAATCGAAAAAAATGATAACGTCTTAGTAGAATTTTTGGATTCTATTGTTATCAGTTCGAAGTATGCAGAATAGTTTTTCGAAACTTCATGTGATACAAAAAATAAGTATGTTTCTGAGCCTGTGAAGATGAGAATAGTACCAGTGTAGAGTGATGAAACAACACAAAACTTACATTTTTTTCAAAGGACTGAATGACAAGAAAGATATGCAGTCAATCAAGGAGAATATATATGAATTTGAGGTCAACATATACAATAGACATGTGAGTAACTGATTTTTTTTAAATGCAGATTCATACGAAAGGGAAGACTTGTAATGTTCGAAGAACACCGCGTGAATCAAAGGGCGGAAGTAACATTCACTTTGAATTTTTGGATTTTGTAAGCCTCAAGAAAAACCTCTCTCGGCAAGGAGTGCCAAAGCTCAGATGTTGAAAAAAATTCCTGAGCAAGAGAGGTATTACAATGGGATAAAAAAATTATTCAGAAAAATGATTGTAGTATGCTCAATTTAAATATTCATTTATACTTCAAATATTCTCGGAAGTATTAGGTTGTTTTCAAGATTTGGAAGACAGAGCAGGTATTTCCTTTCGTTGTTGTATTATTTCGGTATATTGATTGAAGAACTATTTTTATGCTAACGAGCATTATTTCGAGCTTAAAATTCGATGATCATCAGTAATTACTCATCGGTGTAGTGGAAGTAATAAAAATTCTTAGTGTTAATTGCGATTTAGAAAATGGTTCACTTTCAGAATTACACAAGTATTACTCACGTGATAATTATTTTCAGGAATTTGTTCTAAAAATGGATGCTCTGTAAGTTCCATTATATAGGGACGGTATTCATAATTCTTCACCAGACATCTGCAACAGCAATCTAAGTATGAATCATGCATGATTGGAATCAGTTTTGTGAAAGTGGAACTCTTTCACAGATTTCTAGGTTTCTGATCTACCAAAATTCGGAAAAATATGTATCAATATTGGAATCTATACAAGACTTCTATTATACTATAAAAAAATACTAATGTATGTATATATAGGAAATTGTTATTCCAGGAGTTTATCTGTTGGTTTGACTGTATTCATATACGACGTTTCGCCAAAATCTCAGTTGGCATTTTCAAGAATGTTACTGCTCCTACTTGGTGCTAGCAACTGTTCCACCAAGTAGGAATAGTAACATTCTTGAAAATTCCAACTGAGATGTTTGCGAAACGTCGAAACTCAGTACCGACAAACCAACGGATAAACTCCCAGAATAACAATTTCACATTCTCAACCATCCGTGAAAACCTTCACTGTAACATATATATTATATACTATATAAATACTTATCATTAACGTTTCGGAAAGTAAATCAACTTCTGTTCTCAATACTTATACGGAAATTCCTTTTCTAATTGAAATATTTGGTGTTGACAATTTTCGTAATTTACATTTGTCAAAAACTTGAAATCTGGTATAACCTTTAATCCTTCAGGAGGGGCAGCCAGCCGCAATGCGTATGAAGGGGCCTAATAGGTGTGCAATTTTTCCCTGACAGAATGCTGGAATTTTCGCGTATAGGTTATGAGAACGGAAACGGAACATGTTCTATTCTGGAGCGACAAATTGCAACGACATAGTTATTTTTTGTAATTTCGTTGCTGAGTTTTTCCAATATGTGGTAGCGGCATTGCGGGAGTTGTTGATTAATTGGATCTGCTCTATCCAAAAGGAACTGTTTTTCAAATACCGCAGCAACTTATCAGGGTAGGTAGAAGTCTAACCTTCTGCACTTTGTATAGATTCCATCATAAATACTAATTTTTTCAGATTGTGGTAGGTAAGAAATCCAGAAAACTACAGAAAGATATATTTATCCACCACAAAATGATGACCTTCAAACAATCCTTTCACAGGGGTCCATACTTCCATTTCATTCTTTGGGTGATTGAACAATGCGTTGATATATCAACCTGATTTTATTGCCATGATTGTAAATATTTGAAATACTCAACTCACTCGCTAATGAAGTCGTGATAGTTTTCAGACCAATTCGAAAGTTTTTTGAGTGTTGGTGGGGGATTGGTCACTATCTGAAACAATGCTCTCGTGGGATGCATGTCTTGAAATGGAGCTCTGCCATCTCCAAGCTCAATAGCTGTTATTCCGATGGACCAAACATCGACCTGAAAAAGATTTTAGATTGTAATAATCTACTCATGAGTTTACACATTGTTACTGAACTCTAATATTATTTCTCCACATTCAGGTATGAATTTTCGTTTTGATGGTTTTTGGCACCCAAGATAACTAGCCGACTCTTAACTGCACTAGCCTCAGCCTTTTCGGCGCACTTGTGGTTGAGAAGGGGAAATATATAACGATTTATCAAAAGGAAAAAAACGTTACTAGTTGAGATGTTTATTATTGTGACGAATACGATTTATGAAAAAAAAAGTGAGTTACACATGATGAAAATTTTCTGCTGTATTTCGTAGAAGATTAACTCTGACTTCAGAGAAAAAATACTATCTCAACTATACCTTGGTTGGTCTCATTCGAATAGATCATCAATGTTTGAATATCTATTCCAGAATTTACATCGATATTCAAATAATCAAGTATGTTCTTAATATAAGGCACAGATATTTGCCATATTCAACTGTAAGCTATTACCAAGGAAGAAAGTTGAAAAGACAACAAAAGAATAGAAGCTGTGAACTGGAACTTCCACTTATAGAACGATGGAACGAATAACATGCAAAATACTAAAAAAGTTTGCAACCGGTTTCGATGTGTGATGCACTTTTATATCTACAATACTTTTTGAAAGCATCCTATACGTTAGAATGAAACGAACACGTTTTGGATGCTTCCGGAATGTGAATGGATAATTTGAATCGTTTCATGAAGAATCAAAGTCATCCATTCGTAGTTAGTGAGAATGATTTAGTACACTCAAAGAAAAACGTTTCTGGAATAATATGCTGGAATTCATTCCCTCGATTTCATTATACCATATCAGACAACAAGATATACTATACCTGCTACACGTGTTTTGATATTCAATAGCTTCCTCAAGTTTAAAGTTCCTGCTTGAAGAAGATATTTAGTAAATTCATTATATGTGAAAATCTCACAGGCAACTGTATATTATTTGTTCAACAGGGTGTACATTTCAAAATTGAATATTGAAGTATTGGTGATTTTACCTCCTTGGAAATTATAACAGCTCCTGACAACTCCCAGGAGTTATTTATGGAGTCTTGGATATAATTCATATACATTTTATATCACAACACCTTCCATGCTGTGTATCAGTATTATAGTTACCCTGTATGTTGAATATATATGATTGGCAGGTTTGATAGACGTCAGTTTGTTATATAATTGAAGGTAATAAAATTAATCTGATAATATATTCTTGTTCATTTATTTTGTAACTGCTTGGCCAAAATTAAAGTTGTATGAATGTATGTATGAAGCTTATAAACAAAAATAACTGTTAATGACAATTTGCTACAACAAAATGGTGTATCGTCATCTACTGTTCATGGACGACTAGTTGAAAAACAGTTAGCTACAAAAATTCAACATGACAAAATTTGTAGAGAAAAAGAAAGATTCAATATTGGACAAAATATAACTATTAGAAAAGGAAATCATTGGGAACCTGGTAAGGTAATAGGTCATGCTAATACTTTGCGTTCTTATATAGTGCAAGACAATGATGGAAATGAGTATAGGAGAAATAGTATACATTTGAGGGCTTCAGAAGGTGATGCTTACAATTGATAAACATGGACATACAAGTGATGATGACTTCTGGGGATCAGAAAGGGGAGAGTTTAGTAACTCATTGAAAAATACAGTGGTTTCTAAAGATAAGCAAGAATCAACATCAAATGTAGAGTCATCGAAAATTATTTCGGATGAGAAACCGGAAGTTCATAGAAATAAACGTAATATCTCTCTTCGTATTAGATTAAAAGACTTCATGATGAACTAGCATATAGAGCTTTGAGACAAGTATAATGAGGAGGGGAGATCAGTATTATAGTTATTCTGTATATTAAATATATATGATTGTCAGGTTTGATAGATGTCAGTTTGTTACATGATTGAAAGTAATAAAATTGAACTAATAATGTATTTTTGTTCATTTAATTGATATATAACACTCTAGTGCTTACTACTCACTCTATTATCATAGCCAACACCGTTTCCATCCATTTGTGTGTTTATCACTTCAGGTGCCATCCAACTGGGTGAACCTAAACTTGCAGAAAGCTTTTCGTCGTGGCTTTTTCTCTTCTTCGACAATCCAAAATCGCACAACTTGACCTCGCCTTCTCTTGTTAGCAGTATATTACTCCCTTTTATGTCTCTATGGACTACTTTGTTCTCGTGGAGATAGATAATAGCCTATGAACATCGAGTAATAATAATTGGGCAGGTTTCATCAAACAAAAGAAAATATCATTGGTAAGAAAAGCAACGGCATCTTTCTAAAGAAAGAATTCAAAATCTGATATTTTTGAACATAACAAATCCTTAGTTCGTGATATATAGTTTATATGTACCACCTAACACTTTCTCTACACATTTATAGGATTCGTGAAATGTATTTTTTGTGTTGAGAAAATTTTCACTGATAATCTTACTAATTCTCTAATCTCTAGAATTTTTTTGGAGCTACGAATTTTCTGAAAAAGTTCACAACTAAGAAAAAATTCAATTTACTTTTTCATATTCAATATTATTTAAATTTTTTGTCACCATATTAATCTTCTTGGATCAACTGAAATTTTTAAATTTTTTCATTCTTCAGGTACCAAAATCCATTTGAATCTTTCATTTTTTTGGAATTTGAGTGCCTTATTAGATTGAGTTTTTTGTACCATTTATATAATTTTCTCATCCCTTCTATTTATTTATTTTTTAAATTTGGAAGTTCTATATTTGTATTTCAGTTCTTTCATCGTATTTTATTGGTTTTCTCGACGCGGTTTTTTTTTAACCGCTAAGTTTTTCGTAACACGTTTCAATTGAGTTGATTAAACAAATGGAATTTCGAACCAATAATACTCAGTAAAGAACATTATCAACCACATTCAAGCAAATGAGGAAAGAATTCCGTAACAAATTCAAGCTCGCGTCAGTTTCGGTAAGTTAATTTCATGGCGGATCTAGCTGGAACTGAAAATGATAACGTAACAGAGAAGACAGATGTTACGTTAGGTCAGGTCAGAAGTGAGTGGGTCTGTTCGATCCTCCACTGCTACCCACAAGGGTTTATTGTGGCTCACACCTATTCAAACTCGACCAAATAAACCCAGCTTCTTGACGAAGCCGATTAGTTTGTATGGTGAGTGATCTTTCAGGTCAGATGGTGAGAGTGAAGCCTCGCCAAACTCTGAAAACCTGATTCGGTCCGCAGCGGGGCAGGCACAAATTATGTGCTCTGCTGTTTCATCATTTTCCAGACAGAGACGACACAGGCTGTCTTCTGACAATCCGATTTTCTGCATATGATGATTCAAATGACAGTGACCTGTGAGAAGGCCAGTTAGACATCGTAGTTCGTCCCTACTGTAGTCCAACAACTGTTTGGTTTCCTACTTCGAAGGGTGAATAAACGCCTTGGAATGAGCCAATCCTGGAAGATTTTGCCAGAAGTCCATAAATCTTCTTGCTATCCAGGTATTCAATGTTTGTTTGGCAAAGCCTAAGGCGATGCCAATGACAGGTTCTGGTCCGATGAAGCTGCTTGCAGCACCCTCCTTTGCAAGGGAGTCAGCAGCCTCATTGCCTTCCAGGCCAGTATGGCCCGGAATCCAGACCAGAGACAATTTGTTAAATCTTCCTATTGAGGAGAGTCGTTTTTGGCAATTTGTTACCAGTCTGGACGTTGATCGGTAAGAGCCAATGGCTTTCAGCGCCGCTTGACTGTCCGAGACTTGACTTGTGTGTGAGGTTGGATTCTGCCAATTTCTCCGCACACAGTTCAATGAGAAGACAGATGACTGCAATGTCGTTTTGAGTAAAAAAATTTCCACTTATTGATTTCGCGGCCAGATTGAGACATATACAGTATAGTCAAAACAATTGTTTCATTTGTTTCCTTAGAATATATTTATGATCATGAACCCAGAAGAATATTGAAGTGTGGGATACCCTCTATTATGAGTGAACTAGTGAGAGACAGAGTTTTCGACAAAGTGTCTCCCCAGAGTATGCAAATATCGGAAATAGTGGAACATTATCCCTATTCATTTAAAGTAATAGGCAACTCTTCCATATTTGAATCTAGAGGATGAAGCTCCACTGATCAAATTCAGCTTTCACTTGGTAGAAGGAGAGTTGTCTTGGTTTCATCAGAACAATTTCAAACAGTTCTCGCTCTCTTTCGAAATAACTAATCACCAAGATGTCAACAACTCTTGGCAGCGATAGTTTATAAATCTTCTGGCATTTTTACGAAGAGCCTGGGACTGATACTTTCTACAGAAGCCTCGAAATGCACAGTTTTCAATACTTTATTCTCAACAGGTATTCACCCAATCACAGAAAAAATTTAATAAATGTACATGCTAAGTATTTATAAGAGTTTCTAAAATAATTGCTAGGCTATCATAATGTATATCACAAAAATGAGGGATACTATTGAAAAGATGACACATGGAATATACTGGAGATTTTTGTAAGATATTCGTTCTAGTAAATGTATTATAAAATGTAACAGCTTGTCTAGATTGACTACGAGGGACCAGAAATTGTATTTTGCAAAGCAGATAACCACAATCAATTTCGTTATTGAGAAGTTTATTCAGGAATGTTAATGCCATGCATTGTCTTCTCTCGACCAAAAATTGTAAGTTGAGAGAGCTAAGTAGAGTTCCGTGATCATAACCTCTTGAAGGATAGTAGCCATTGCATTTGAAGAATCTAAGTTTGCAAAATTTCCTTTGAACTCTTTCCAATCTTTGGACGGAGTTTTGATAAACTGGAGACCAGGTAATTGCTGCATACTCAAGTTTGGTTCTTATAAAGGTCGTATACAATAATCTCATTGTATTTACATCTGAGAAATTTCCCCAGTTTCTGGAAAAATAACCCAACAGTCTGAGCGCTGACGATGAAATGTTACATATGTGATTGTCAAATGTTAATTTTGTGTCGAAGGTCACTCCTAAATCCTTGTAAGTTATACATCTGTCAGGAGAAACATTATCAATTGCATAGTGGTAAATAATAGGCGTACGTTTTCTATGATATGAAACTATTTTATATTTTCCTAAGTTGAGATCAAGATAATTATTATTGCACCAGTTATTAACTTCGATAAGGGAATTCTGGAGAGTTATACAATCTGTTAGATTTTCTATATTCAAATATATTAAAAATTATCAGCAAATAACAAATGCGGTGAGATTATTTCACTGGAAATGTCATCCATAAACGAGAGAAAAAGTATCGGACCCAAATTGGACCCTTGAGGTACACCGGATGTTGAAATATAATCAAAAGATTTGGTGCCAGCATATTCAACAAACTGAATGCGATTGGTCAGATACGATTTCAGGAGTATAATCAGCTTTTCAGAAAATCCAAAAATATACAACTTCTGTAAGAGAAGAGATTGATCAATCTATCGAAAGCTTTACTGATGTCCGTGTATATAACGTCAACCTGACCTGCAGAATCAAGGCTTTTAGATATGTAGTCGGTTATAGAGGCTAAGTTGGTAGTTGTTGATTTTCTAGGGATAAATCCATGCTGATAGATGGATAATGATGATTTAATACTAAAAATATACGATTTTAGATGATAATTTCAAATAATTTACCAAAGTTACACAAAATTGCTATAAGTCAATAATTGTTGATAAATGAACCGTCTCCTGATTTATGAATAGGACAAATTTTGGCAGTTGTCCATAGTTCTGGATAAGTACCGGTAGAAACTATCAGATTAAATTTATGAAGAAGAGATTCGACTAAATCGGAAATACTGTGTTTGACAAGAAAGCTTGGAATATGATCTACATCAGCTGTTAATTTATTCTTTAATTTTTTAGATGCTGCTGTCAAGTCACTTTCTGTGATTGTCCCCATTGTTATGTTGAAGTGTTTAGGGGGTTCTATAATTGTTTGATGGGTGTTAGACTTCTGGTAGACACTGAAAAAGTAATTGGCAAAGCCATCAACTATAGATTGGGAAGTGTTGAAAGTGTTGTCGTTCAGATGCATCACGCCAAGGATCCCATTATTATTGTTGTTTTGATTATTGAAGATCCAAAATCTATTAGGGTCCGTTGATAGGCTCGATTCAACATCTCGTATATATGCTTTGCAAGATATCTAAATTTTAGATATGAGATTCGACTTTTGACTTTTGAGGTTTGGATCACACTTATCTAATTTGAAGTACAAAAAAAACCTGAACGCAGAACTGTCACTGCTAGGTGACAATTGTCCAGGTAAAAAATAGACTTCAAATAAATTGCGGCAACCTCAAGAGTGCTTCCAACTAAATGGCAAAGAATAACAGGCACTAAATTTGAAATTCAATATGATCATTCCAATGCATTTCCATCCATGGAATGGTACTAGTGCGTTGCTTTCATGCCGTCATCGATGATGTGCAACATTTTTTAAATGGTGTTCACTATACACATTTTCCCTTGGTATGTCCCACACCTGAATTATACAGAGATATTCGTCGCTGCATCTGAAGAAAGTTGCATGTACCTAATTCGTGCGATTTATGGGGGTTGAACGAAACAGAACATGTTCTATTTTTGAGCGACAAGTTGCAGCGACCTAGTTTTTTATATAATCTTGTTGCTACGATGTTCAAATATGTGATAGCGCCATTGTGAAAAATGGTGATCCTTTACATTCAGATTGTTTTTGCAAAATGTATTAGGCAAGATTATTGCAATTACAATTCGAAGCAACTTCTCGTAGCTACCGTATGACGTGAGGAGTGCGGGTACAAATTGCACGGTGGAATTCAGGTGTAATCAATGAACAAACTGTAGTTGATTTAACGACAGTAAATAAATCCCACGGAATATCATAGCTGATCATTAATCATGAGATTTCCGGTTGTATTACGGATACTTTTGTCTCCTTCCCTTGCAATCATCATAATTGAACCAGGTTCAATCAGTCGGGCTATTATCTTCGAATGGTGAAGGGACAAGAAACTACTTCGATTCATTCGAAGGAGATGGATTGAATTCAATTTCAACTATCCCGTAAGTAGGCAGTTATTAAGCGAACAGAAGTAGAAAAACAGAAGATTCTCAACGTAAAACAGCTTTCATTATCTCTTTTTGCGAAAAGTTATGCATCGTATATCACCTCAACTTAAGTGTGCAACATTTTCAAGCTTGAATATCATACATTTTCACATAAATTGGCCATAATTATAGTCATAAAACAAGAAGCTTTTTGAGTTATTTATGGATGCGAACCGTCATTTGGAAGAGAATATTCAATAATTAGACTCATTAATGTCGTTTCTTGAATGATATGGGAAACTATAAGGCAACAAGAGATATTTTGACATAGTCAGTTGATGAAGAGGAAAACAAGTATTTGGTTCCATTTATCTTCAAAGCAGCCATGCCAAAAGTCGATTGTAAATGAGTATAATTATCGGTTTTGTATATATTTGAATTTGTATATGTTAGTGTAAAAAAGTTATCACCATACTCATTTTATCGTTATTGAGAACCAGATTGAATTGCTTATATGTCGGGAACGGACAATTTATTGTCTAAAGGAGATATTTTGAAATTTTCATTGATAATATCACAAAAGCTTGAATTTTCTCCGAATTTTTTTTTGAGGGCATGAATATTTTGAAAATTGAATTTTCTTATTCATATGTTGATTTGCCATTTTTGTTCAACCGGTTCTGTCAGAAAGCTCAATAATACAAATATATAAGTATATCCACCATATTTCGTTAAACAAAGAAAGAACCAACTTTAGTTGAACAAAATGCTGAAATTCAGCCCAGTCTATCATCCTTTGGTGATTTCAGTTAACTAAAGGTTGTAAAAATATATTTTTAGTAAAGTAGTAAGCAAGTAATATGATGCAATTCTGAAAAAAAATCTATGTAGATATATCTACCATATTTCGTTGAATAAAAAAATACCAACTTAAATAACACCAAATGCCGAAACTCAGATGGCTCCAATCCCTGTCTATCGCCCTTTGTTGATTTTAGTCAACTAAAGATTGCAGAAATTTATTTTCACAGGTAGAATGACGCAATTTCGAAAAAATTGCTTCAGTAGATATATCTACCATATTTCGTTAAATGAAAAAAAATCAGTTACACCCAATGCTGAAACTCAGATGGGTTCTAGTTCAGTCTATCGCCCTTTCATAATTTTAGGTCACTGAAGTAGGTAGCGATTTATTTTGCATCATTCACAGATATATCTACATTATTTTAGGAGTATAGATCATATGTTTATCATTTGAACTGTCAAAAAATTCCCACTCAAATATCGTGGCTACTCGAGAAAATTTTCGGAAATTTTTTTGGTTGCCATGGTAATTAGCCAAAATTGAGGCACCTTATTGGTCGAAAAGTAGAGGAGTGAAATTTTCATCACAAAATAAGTACAACAAGGAATACTTCTTTACATGAAATTTCTTTATTGTATCTCGTTCCTTTCAAAAGTTATGAGGAGGGTTTTTTATAAACGCACTGTGTATTCGACGTCATACCAATGAACTCAGTTATCTCACTTTTCTGTTTCGAGTTTAAGAACCTATCGAATATCTTATTCACTTCATTTTCCACGTCCTTTCTATCGTTGACAGAAATTGAAACGGTTGCCTACTCTGATGTTTATATGAACATCAAAGAATATCATACAATTTTGCTCACTACCCATAATAATCAAGACCCCAACTCATCTTCAAACTTCACCTCTAATCACCATAATCCCATATTTATGGAGACACGAGCAAATTCCACCCATCCCCCATAAAAAGCCGTTTATACATACAATACAAAAGGAGAATCATAAATTCAACTGGGGAATATATTCACTACCTACCCTGACAGTTTCTTTGATGACATATGCAATATGTTCCTCGGCCATCCTCCGGTTTTTTGCCAATAAACCATTCACCAGGTCGATAACTGGACCTCCTTCGCATGGCTTGAAATAAATAATAATAATAAATCATAATCGTAAATCAATCATCCTGTTTTGTTGGCTTACCACAAGACAAGAGCAATTAATATAAATTATTTAATTTGTAGTAGTGGCACATTATAACTTATTGAAAATTCATTACTCCCAGCGTAGCCTGCAATTATGAGATGAGGGTTTGCCATCGTGTCCCGATGGATGATTTGCCGGTTGAATGGTTTTTTGAGAATTTATTGATTTGCAGGGCTGTAGGTTAATTGACTTTCATTTCTATTTGATGATTCAATCTGAGACTGAGTTTCCAATTATAGATTTATGGGCATTCTACTACAATATTGTTGGAAAATTGAAATGACGATCTTTTAGAAAAGTGAAAAATAACGCTGAATGGTCTTAGACAGTTCAACTATCAAATTGGAAATGGAAGGAATTTGTAATTTATTTCGTAGTGTAATTTTTAAAATCAGATCAGAGAAATGAATTCAGAAACTTTACAGCTGCCTTCCCGCATGAAATTTGGAAATTTAGTGTCCACAACCACGGTTGTTAACGGCGGTTATTTTGTTCCAACTATGGTTCCAACCAAGATGCATTTATTCCTTGTGCGATCTCCGATTCGATATTGTTTCGTCTCTAGACATGATCAATCATATCCACGGAATTTACTGTGATTTCCACATAGATTAAAGAAAACAGGAGATAGAACATGGTCAACTGCGCACTCTGCCAATTTCCCCTGATATTCCCACTCCTAAGGTCCGCCAATCAAATCGTATATCCCCACCAACGTACCGATTTGAAGGATGTGCACGCTTGTCAAAGTTTGTTATTAAGTGTCAATGTCATGTGTTTCGTGAACTTTTTCGGTAAAAAATGTCACGGTGTGTTGTGAATCGATGCAGATACTACTTCAGTTCAAATTATAAGAAGGATATGAAATCTGTTCATCTATTCCGGCAAGTCTGTTATGAGTGCGGTATGGTTTTGATAGGAGTGGCCAGGACACCAGGGCCGTAGTTGTTTCACAGTCGAAGTTGACAATAATTTGTTTTCTTCCATACGCCGATGAATGAGACCAACGGGATAAATCGCGATTGTAATCCCATATCGTTCGAATATTGCGTTTCGATTTCCAGAAGCCATCTCAAATATTGCGGACAAATAAAATTCAAGTGTCACCATGAATTATGAAATAAACTATATAATATAATTTTGTGTATATTCTTTACTTTCATTCGTAATATTTTTGAATTTGCTGGCAGTAGCATACTAGAGGATTATAACATATAATTATGCAATGCCAAGAAAAATCGTAATGTACCAATGAATCTTCAGTAGATTCGAAAATGAATTTGCAACCTAAGGTGAGTTTTATTTGACTTATATGAAATCCTATTCATTATGATATTGCACGCCCCTGGTCGTGGGTATATGAACTATTAATTGTGAAAGTGTATGTTCCTGGTTATGGTTATATGAACTATTCAAAGTATATGAAATTTCAATGCAAATACGACTTTGGGCGAAATAACTAATATTTCTCCTGAATACTACTCTGTACCGCTTCCCACTCCTAGGCTTCAACTCTGAATATTTGGCAGGCTCAGCGCACATTGATTTGTATATTCATGTTCCATCTCCTGTTTTCTTTAATCTATGGATTTCCAGTAGTGAGTAGATGGTGCAAGAATCGAATTCTGACAGTTTTTGACATTTGCATTCCAATTATTTCGAATTTTGCTCCAGTCCAGTCTATGACCATTTTCCCGTGTATTTATCCCATACATCACCGATTCGCATGAAAATTTGAATTCAGGATCTAAATCCCCTCTTTTTCAAAATCTACCCCGTGCAGAGGGTTGCTTTTTCCCTGGGGGTGGATGCCACCCCTTCTTGGGGGTGAAGTTTTTTTTATTAGAAATAAGTGCGGAAATCAATAGATTGACTAATTCTAAGCACTTCTACTTGAATGAAGTTTTTTCTGAAAAGCAATACTTTTCGACTTATTCGCGAGTGAAATTGTCGGTTTTCAGGAAAAAAACACGTTTTCAGATCCTTTTTCGCGACTAACTGGAAAATAATGCACCTATCGAAAAACCTGCCGAGAGCAAAATTATAGCTTTTGAAAAAACAAAAGCGATTGTTTTTTCTTGATGTATGCAAACCCACTACAAACTGAATAATTTCTTGGTGAAAGTTGATTGGTATTTCAAACGCCAAAATGGAAAGTTTCTACGTACAATAACCAAAAACCAATGCATTTTCCGGGAAAAACTAATTGGACCTTTTTTGAAGTCCTTTAAAAATCCTTTATTTTTCCACTAGGACTAAAATATAGTAACTATGTGTATTCCTCAATATACAATACTCTGATTTCTAAAAAAATTGTTTTTGGTTTTTTTCCCATAACTCGCTCAGTATTCAAGCAATCAAATCCATCAAAAAAGCTTTCTGTAGCTTTTTCCAAGAGCTATAAGCTCATTCACACGATTTTTTGTTTCAGATTATATTTTTGAAAAGGCTCATGCTGAAAGGGCTCAAAAAAGGTACTTTGAGCGAACCCTCACAATGTTCAACTGGCCATATTTTGCTCTATTTTCATCCTGCAGGAAAGATTGAAACACCAAAATTATCAGAGAAGAATAAACTTAAATTTTGTACTCTTAGAAAATTTTGCATGTGATCAATACTTTTCGAGTTATTTCGAGGAAATGGTGATTTTTCGCTGAATTACGTATATAATTTTTTCTCTTCAATCTCAATTTTTTTCTAAAACTGTTTACTTTTAATTGATGGAAAACTCAGAACTCATCAAAAGAACATGAATAAAGTGACAATTTTTTTCAAAGGGAGGAAAGAGAGGATAAATTATCCACAATTTTTTTTCAACGTAAAAATAGGATTCAACATTATTTCCTTCATACCTCGTTCAGTTTTGATGCCAGAAACTTTCATAAATAACAAAAATGGAGGATTTTTGAAGTTAATGCTTTGGTTTCTGTTTATTGTACGTAGAAACTTTCCATTTTGGCGTTTGAAAATACCAATCAACATTCAACAAGCAATTATTCAGTTTGTAATGGGTTTGCATACATCACAAATGAACGATCACCTTTGTTTTTTCAAAAGCTATAATTTTGCTCTCTGCAGGTTTTTCGATTAGATGCATATTTTTCCATTTATTCGCGAAAAAGGATCTGAAAACGTTTTTTTTTGCCTGAAAACCGACAATTTCACTCGCGAATAAGTCGAAAAGTATTGCTTTTCAGAAAAAACTTCATTGAATAAAAAGTGCTTGAAATTAATCAATCCATTGATTTCTGCACTTATTTCAAAAAAAAAATTTTTCACCCCCAAGAAGGGGTGACATCCACCCCCAGGGAGAAAGCAACCCTCGGCACAGGGTTGATTTCGAAAAAGAGGGTATGTAGATCCTGAATACAAATTTTCATGCGAATCGATGCTGTATAGGATGAATACACAGTTTACACTTTTTTCACCGTCATAGACTGGAGTATCGAAGTTTCTCATAATTTTACTGTTCCTTTCAACCAGCTATTTGTCGTTTCCATTTCAGTTCTCTACCGAAGTTTTCTTAGTTATTTGTTGTTTATTTACCGTTGCTTTATTCGTTTGGTAATACATTCAAGTGTTGTTTTAAATTGTGTTTTATAAAGGATATCAAACGCTGTTGTATTATTTGTGGACGAAATAATCAATCATCTTATTCATCTATATCAAGTTTCGATGGTTAGTACAAAACATTCAATATACATGTACCCAACTTCAATAGGGCAACATGAAGCGAGATTATTCTGACGCTGATAAAAACAAAGTTCATTTTGCTCAGATTTTACTTTGGTAGAAGTTATATTTGTCTTATTTGCTGATTGCTTTTCAGAATTTCCATGTTTAACATATTTATTCCAAAATCCAGCATTATTAACAATGGTTGTTACATGCCCAGTAAAAGGTTGCAATGAGGAAAATTTGAAATCATAGAATGAAAGTTTTTTCGGGAGAGTGTTTTCAAATACTTGTACAGCGCCATAATAGCCTGCACTGCACCCTTCCCTCCTAATGAATTGGAATTACTCTGGTTGATATGAACTATAGAGTGTCCAATTCATTTCGAACTAAACACCACAATGCTCAATAAGCTCTATTTTGAAGTACTATTTTTTCCATGAAGTCCAATTCCACTACCTCTCACGTCGTGTCTACCTTATAGCGTAATCTCACGTCGATACCGATATTTCGACGAATCTCATCAAATTATCTGAAAACTTTAAGCACCGAATAGTGAGAATTTCTTCGAATTTTGATATTGATTGCTCATAACATATATCGAGAATATGAAGCAAATGCAAATCTATCTGTTATATATATGTATTAAGAAGCATATCTGTGTTTACGTCTAAACAGAAACAAACATAAAAAATATAGCGAATTCTCAGGTAAGAACTCGTGCAATTTTTGACAGAACTCGTGTATCTTTATCTTTCATTATTTAGAGTGTTAAAAAAATAAAGTAACACACTGACTCTGCACAAATTCTTCTAGAGAATTCGCCAATAGAAATTTTGTCAGACTTCATAATCTTTTAGCAGTTTACTGTGATAATGTCATGTGTCTAGAGTTGCCGCTTAACGCCATCTGTAAAGAAGAATGTGAATTTCCCTGGATGTCATTATCAAGTGAGCCGTAGGTCTAGCGTTTTTGAAGAAAACATTAACATTGTATTGATATAGAAGTCATTTCACCAGGAATATATGCATCTTGGTTCCAACTAGGAGTGAATATATTGAAAATCAGAATTAAATGACAGTGGATCTTACTTTCTATTGTTTCAATTGATTTTGACGTCCAGCTGACATGTAATGCGTTTTTGACTACTCTGAAGAATAAGTACTGTTTGAACGTCATTTTTTGTGGTGGATCAATATTTGTTCCGTAGTTTTTTGGGTTTGTAACCTACCACAATCTGAAAAAATAAGGATTGATATTGGAATCTATAAAAGTGTAGAGGGGCAGATTCTTAACTACCCCGAAAAGTTGCTGCGTCTATTGAAAAACAGTTCTTTCTGGATAGAACAAGTCCAATTGATCAGCAACTCCATAGAAAATTATCCAAATTGTCCAAAGGTGTGGTTGTTGATCATGTTTCTGCTATATGGCGTTATGGACAAAATGAACTCGACACTTTTTTGGATCATATTAACAAACCAGAACCAACAATGAAGTTCACCCTATGAACAGAAAATAACAATGAACTTACATTTCTAGCTGTAATGATAAAGAAATCGAAACTTCATAAAATCAGTATTGAAAGAAAATGGATATACAGAAAAATTTATATAAAAAACTTTCACAGTAATTGAAACTCCAAACACAGTACACAATGAAAACATACAACCTACACAAAATACACAACCTGTATCAAACATTATACCTTATGTCCTTCGTTTGTCTGAAAGATAAAACGGATCGGCAACAGGTATAATATTAGAACAAAATTCAAGACAACAGATACCTTACGGTCAACTGACACATACCAAACCAAATAACACAACGGGAAACACATAAAATTGTATTTATCGAATTCCTCGTTCGTGCGATCAAAAATATATCGGTGAAACGTCTCGCCCATTGGAAGTGTGGAAGAGTGAACACAAGATGTACATCAGGAACAGATAGATAGATGGTTCTTGATTATCAGAATACATTCTTACTGCCGATGGAGTAGAACAGTAGAAGGGAACGACACTTAAATCATTTTTTTGAGAGTCAAAATTTGAAATATACGAGAAGTTGCTGAATAATTGAACTTGTTCTATCCAGAAAGAACTTTTTTTCAATGGCATGCAACAACTTTTTGACATAGATTGAAAATCTGCCCTCCTAAACTTGTATGGATTCCAATATCAACTCTTATTTTTTCAGATTGTGGTAGGTTACAAACCAAGAAAACTACGGAACATATCTGAAGAATAACTCTTGAATTTAATTCGCCCGAATAGTCTTCTGTGACTTATGAGTTGTTTTTTGAGTAATTGTAAATGAAGACCATGTTTCCTGAAAGATGCGTGGAAAAATTATCGTTTATCTACACCCGTACTCTAATAATACACTTATATGCCACTAATTCGTTCAATAATGAAATCCATTACGATACAGATTTTCATTACGATACAGATTTTCAACCAATAGAAACCCATTATTTTCCAATCAAGCATGATGTGCAAGCTTTGCATTTTGACGTTTGTCAAGTCAAAATCAGTAGCTAGTGAATTTTTGAAGAATTTAGTCAATTTTTGATAATCGTATGAAAAAGTCTTATAGCAGTGATATAGAAGAATTACCAGCGACTCCTCCACAGATGTCCTAAACAAGGAAAAAATACAATCAAATAAATTATATTTTCCATTTGACAAATGCAACATATAAGTTTTTATTTTCGATCAAACCAAATGAGCTGTCATAGCCGAGTGGTCAATGGCGGCGGCAGTGGTTTGAATCGTCCAGTTTCAATTTCTGACCTCGTCATAGATTTTTTCCCATTTTTTGTTCTTCTATTCATTTCTCATTGTTTTATTTTCCGTAACCAATAATTATAATTCAGTAGAATTTTTCAAAGAAATACTATTGATTACCAACTATTATTGTGTTCAATATAAATACCGAAAAAAACTGCTTCTTGCACAGGAAATGTGTTGTAAATTGGTAGAGAGATAAATTCTCATTATTGGTTTGCTTGTACCGAATGATTCAATCTGTCATCAGCTCGATGATAATACAGTATTTTGCATTTGTAGTTTCTACAGCTTTCTTTATCCCATTCAATTTTGTTGAATAGTTTGGGAGAACAGACGCTACATAAATGCGGTTTATACAAGTATGCCGTAGCCTATATAAACTTGTTTCTGCAATCTGTGAAAGTGATCATAAGGAACATAACAGGCAGATATTTTCCACAGGTTTTCCGAATACTCACTTCTAGCACAAACCAAATCTCTATCCCAATCCGATAAATTCCGTAGAAATCGACGATATTCAAGTGGTGACTGAAATCCCTCAAAATCTTGTATTCCTCTTCTACGAACTCCCTGGTACCCTCTTCATACCTTTGCAGCTTGATTGCGACACTTTTCTTGCTTGCTTGGGTGTCAGTGGCCGAATAGACTTTTCCATAAACTCCATAACCGAAGATTTCACCGAACTCGTATCGTTTGCCTGGTTCGGGTATCTCAGAAAAGTTAATTTTCATTTTTATGTACTTGAATTTCAACAATGTTTGGGATGGTCAGATTCAGGTGAGGAATACTGAAACAAGCCCTAAAATTAAATTCGCACGAAACTTCGATATTACAACAAAGAAATAGTCATTCTATCACGCACTATGATAGTGTCTTTCAAAGTCGAAATAAGGGGTTATTATAGGGAGTAATTACACGAGTGCTTCAAAATCACCGATAATTTTCCATGAAAGCACGTTGTCTAAAAACTACATGAGTTTATTCTCATATTTTGTCGACTCCAAAGGAGGAGGGCTCCGACCGAATGTAGTTTTTTTACTGACAACATGCTTGAATGGAAAATTATCAGGTTTATTTTGATGTACGAGTGTAATTCGGTAGCATATTTCCGGAGTTGAAACAACGACGTTTAAAATTCAGTATTTATGCCTGTCAAGATGACAAATGTACATTTTAACAATCGTTACTATAGATACATGAACCGAGCGGGTATTTTTCGATACCTATCGGGTATTTACCAGCCCGAAAATGTCCCGCCAGGAATTCATCGCTGTAATTGATCGAAAATGTCCCGCTTCATATGGGATTTTTAACATATGATGGAAATATTCAGCTCAATATCAATGTTAATGAATATATGAGCAATGCTGTCTGGCAGAAGATATCCTGGTTCTGAGAAGAGGAAAAAGAAACGGCACAACATGTGCTTTGTGGAAGCAAAATACTATTAAGACTATTGTCTCTCAGAAAAGGGAGCTGAGATCAGCTGTGACAACCAAGAAACATCACAATCGATTTGAAAAGGTCGCAAAGTCCGTTGGCCAACTCCAATGATACTGATCTGAAAAGTAGATATACTGTTCCTGAGTGATGTAGGCTAATTTTCATTACTATCGACATCATTGAAACCTTTCAAACAACTCATTTGGTCAAAAAAAAAATAATACAAGTTATAAACAAGTTTCAGAGTATATTGTAATTATGTTATTCATTGTTATTGCAGATGATTGCACTTGTTTTTTTTAGATCTTGATAGATTTATAAACGTCTTGATCAATAAATGGTGTTTTGATCGCAATTTGAAATTTTCAACTAAACAAAATTTGTTTTGTGGTATTGATTGCAATGATAATGGCAAAAAAATAATACAAAGTTATAAACAAGAATGAAACTCCTGAAATAAGACTAAATCAATGACAATGAGTTTCTGAGGGGAAGAGATATCGAGTAAGAAATATTGAAAAAATTATAAAAAAATACGAATTTGCAGAGAAAAAAGTGCAAAACTGTCAACAAATCGAATATAAAAAAATGAAGAGGAATATTAGAACGGCGTTTTTAGAGTATATTGTAATTACGTTATTCATTGTTATTGCAGATGATTGCACTTTCTTGTTTTTTTATATCTTGTTTGATAGAATTATAACCGTCTTGATCAATAAATGGTGTTTTGATCGCACTTTCAAGTTTTCAACTTAACAAAATTTGTTTTGTGGTTTAGATCGCAATGATAGTAATGTTCTGGTGGGATTTTTTTCAATTAATGTTTTCAATGAAAATTGAACTTCTGTGTTAACAATTTTTTCTATAGATACATACCATAGCCAAATTGTGTGATAATCTTCTCAGATTTATTTTCAAGTCATGCGTTAGTGGATTGCATCATTTGTAGTATATTTATATTGACTGAATGAAAATCACATCACCATTTGGATACAACCTACTGCCTAGAGCTTATGTATCCAGAAATTTTGTATATTTTGGAGTATGAGATTGTTCTTCACCTAGTTACATACATTCGAATGATAATTCTCACGACCTATTGAACATTGTTGATATGAAGGGTAAGATTTACGAGTACAGAATTCCCATCCCTCTGTTGTGAATTTGGAAACCTGTCGAATCTTTCTTGCTCAGGGATCTTTTGGGATCTTTTTCAATAGAACAGCTGAGCTTTGGAATTCCTTGCCAAAAGAGGTTTTTCCTGGGGCTTACAAACTTCAGAAATTCGAAGTAAATGACAATTCGTATCTTCTGTCCCTTGATTCACGCGGTGTTCTTTGAACATTACAGGGCTTCCCTTCCGTGTGAATCTGCATATATATAAAAAAAAAAGATGGTATGTACATCTCGAATAAATATTTTTTTTATTTCCTTGATATATGCTTCATCTCAATGAAGTCTGTTTTCACAATATCCTCAAAACTCGAAGTCATTTAATTTTTTGCTGAGCAGTACCATCAACCTTATGTGATATCTTCATAAGAAATAAAATTTTACTGGATAATGAGTACCCTGTTGTACGTGACTAGCATTACTTTGGAGCAGTAAGAACTCTACTAATAAACAAACTAATCTAACATTGAATGAGTAAGCAATTAACCTTTAATAATATCACGTATACATACGTAGAAGACTGCAATGCATCAGCTAATTTACTTTCAGAATTAAATTATTTCGCTCTATTCTCATTACACCATAGCGCACTAGGACGATAAAAACGAATAGGTATAACTGGACGTTTTTTCACATCGAAATACTGCTAATGCAATTATGGTAGAAACCATTTAAGTGTAATGGGATTTAGAATAAAACTGATCCTAATTCGAAATAGATGTCGGAGTTCAGTAGGATTGGAAAATTGTTTGAAAAGATGCCAGAGGAACACTAATAGGGGTAAGTGTGTAGCCTATATAATAGTTATTTACTCTAAGTGTTTTATATAACATTTTATTAGTGCAAGAATTTTCAAACGCAAGACGGAGCTTGATCGTTCATACAATTCCAGCCTTACTACAATAAGTAGGTACTCATAATATGGAACGTGTTCAGCACAGATTTCTAATTGATGTCAACTTCACATATTCCTTGATACAAAGGTCGAGCCACTTACAAAACTATCTTTGAACCACATATATTATGTTCTATGGCAATTGGAACATTAAGTTTCATATATAGATCCTAAGAGTCATTGACAATTTGTCCTTGGGAGAACAGAGGAATGTGGAAATTCAATTGTTGGTGGTGATTAACGTATTGATGTCCTGTTTTCTCAGAATTCGTCCAATTTGGTTGTTGTTGGTTGTATTTGGGTTCACAACAATAACAGTTCAGGAACGGTTCGAAATAGTTGGACTGTTGAGGCGTTTGTCGCAAATATATCTACATTAATTGGGTGGGTGACTATTTTTGACTGTCCTAGAACAGTATTTATTGCGAACCCGAATACGGCTGTTGTTCTCTGGATCTGTGGAACTGGATTGAAAAGTTCACTGACCATAAATGGATCTGTCAATTTGATGGGCTGTGAGTTGGGTGTAATGCATATCTCGTGGTTTTTTATGGAAGTCTATAATGTTGATAGAAACGGAATTGGTTTGTGATGGGTGATAGTGGGAGTTTGCGTTGAGGTAATGGATCGTGTTTGTTGGTTTCTTGTGGTTCGTGTGAGTGAAAGGATTATTTGGGTTGTGATGAGGACATCTGAGATTGAAAGGAAGTTATTGATTTCGTTTCCCATGGAACTTCATACACGGGTGGAGGCCGTTGAGGTTATTGATGAAATTATGAAGAGTTTCGGAGCCGTGAGACCATATGACGACAACGTCATCTACGTATCTGAATCAGAAAGAAGGTTTGTGGTCGATAAGGGGCTAAGACCCTCATCAATAACTCTCCCTACCGGAACTAAGGAAGCTCTCATCCCCCGAAAAAATCTTCACGTGCCCCCCGCATATATGGCTTCCCAAAAATACACGAACCCAATGTTCTTGTTCGCCGAATTGTCAATGCTTTCAAATTCATTGTAGAATTCTTGATATAGAGTAGTGATTCTTTTAAAGATCATTCCTTATGTTGTTCAGCTCCTTGTCTGGACTTTCTTTGATGTTGCAGAGATTGATTGTTCGATCAATCACAGACTTGACGATTCCCCGCATCAAAGATTGACGGTGATCAGGGGATACAATACGCAGCCAGCTCACAAAAAATCGACCAACGAATAGAAACAGCGACACCAACAACTGCGTTTACCGGATACCATGTGAGTGCGGCAAATCCTACATCGGAGAAAACAAAAGACCATTGGAAGTAAGAATAAGCAAACACAATAAAAACACACTACGAGGAGAAACAACGAAATCAGGAATAGCGGAGCATGTTTGGACAAACCATCACAGCATTGAATGGTCCGAGGCCGAGGTCATACACAAGGAGGAGCACTGGTTCAAAAGGAAATTCAAGGGAGCCGCCTAATTCCTCAACAACGAAGCATTCAGTCACCCCAGCGTGGAGATCCGGAATGTGTGGAGGCCGCTTATCCAAGGCATGGACTGACTTTGGCAAAGGGAGAATCTCGCGGAAATACATCCATTTCCTGCTGAAATTCGGTCAGCACACTTCTAGTAATAGCACCCGCTCGCCTCCTTGTAAGTACCACCCCTTTCCCCACCATAGGGAAATCGCGGCTTTATAATAACCGACCACACCTCGAAATATTGTCAGTCATCACCCGAAGACGATTACAGATACCAGCAATCGAAACGTCGTGGGTACACTCAACTTGAAACTTGGTTTCAACGTTTTTTTTTCATAATATTTCATATTATCATCATATTTTTTTTTTCATTTATAATTTTTTGACTCATATTTCATATTCGATATCTCGTTTTTTTTGTAACAACAACATTATTTTTTCTTTGATCATCCTATCCTTAATTTCATTATTGACCAAAAAATTGAATTCGATTTGATTTCCTTACTTGATTTGTACTTTTATCCTATCGTTCTTAGCAACAGGTTTCAATAGAGTTAATAGTATAGACAAAAATAAAACAACAAAAATAAATATTGGTTGCTAGTTCATTTATTCCACTGAAGAATTACAAAACTGATTACTAGCTTTGAATATCGAAGTTTAGGTGATAACAAATATGCTGTAGTTAACATTCATACGTAATGAAGTAGGTCTTTATTGACACCGGAAAAAAGATTTGAGAAATCGATCCTCAATTGAAAGCTTATTTCAGATGATATTGATAATTCTCATCACGAAATTTACGCTGGTTGATTCCAATATATGTCGAGATTCTAGCCAAATGAATTTTCTCCTCCTGATTACTAGCTTTGAATATCGAAGTTTAGGTGATAACAAATATGCTGTAGTTAACATCCATACGAAATGAAGTAGGTCTTTATTGACACCGGAAAAAAGATTTGAGAAATCGATCCTCAATTGAAAGCTTATTTCAGATGATATTGATAATTCTCATCACGAAATTTACGCTGGTTGATTCCAATATATGTCGAGATTCTAGCCAAATGAATTTTCTCCTCATATTTTAAAGTGAGAAAATTTTTCACAGCATTCCCACCTCAATACCTATCTATATATGGAACAGTCTTGACATGAGAAATAGCCAAGTAAAAAAATCAGAAAATAGCACTAGATCTTTGACGATAAATACCACTTCCATTCAACTATATTGATTGAACGATTGGCTCATAACGGTAACGGTTATAAAAATTTAATATCTCACTCAGACAGGAGACAGCAATCTGTTTTTGTGCATCGATTCATTTTCCCCACGTGACTTTTGTACAACATATAAGAAATACTTTTATCGACCATGTTTCGTTGTTTACTAGAACGTTATACATGTGATGGCTTTTAAAATTCTCTAAAGTTGTAATACCGCTTGTCTTTTGTCGGCTCTTATAGATGATAATTCTGCTATTTGTCGTCCAAGCGTTCACTTACAACTTTCCACGGCTCATCACTAATAAATCTCGGTTGGCTTCGTTTCTAGGAAGGAAAATGTTGTATTTGTTAATATTTGTTCTTCGTGAATTAATTGGTTTTATGTGTTACGGACGGTCTCTGTTTGATATATCTATGAGAACCAATGAAAATGTGAATATACAGGGTGTCACTCGGAGAGAATGACATATTTTCTGCATACGAATAACAAAATGATGATCAACTGGTTATTATCAGGATTGTAATGAACATCTTGTTTCTTAAACTCAATATTTCGGTAGTGATCTCATAGGTATAAACGGGCAATTATAATACAGAAAATGAATAATAGTTTAAAAAACTTAAAAAACACGCTTTTATAGCTAACCGAACTAAAAAATAGAAAAAAAAATTAATTACAAAGAGTTTATATTACGGTAGTAGAAGGCTAAACAATCATTTATAGTCAATCAGCTCAAAATGAAATTATAATAAAATTTAATTAACAGAATAAAGTAATTCAGAGTAAAATCGTGGGGTGCTTGATATATTATATATTACAATCGTTCTATCGGTAATTATCTTTGAGAGGAGACTTATGAAATGTAGTAAAATGCACCCCACGCTTTTTACTCTGAATTACTTTATTCTGTTAATTACTTAAATTTTATTACAATTTTATTTTGATTTGATTGACTATGAATGATTGTTCAGCCTTCTACTACCGTAATATAAACTCTTTGTGATTAAAAATTATTTTCTATTTTTTAGTTCCGTTAGCTATAAAAGTGTGTTTTTTTATTTTTTCAAACTATTATTTATTTTTCATTTTTGAGCTCAATTCATCAATTAGTTTCTAGTGGAAACGTGATATTTCTTACGAATCATTCCGCAATCTCATCATTTCATTTAAAGCTTCACTATTGCATGGGGTACTTCCTGTTAACTTAGAGCAATCAAGTTCTTCAATCCGAATACCGTCTAAAGATCTTACGCGAGCCTAGATGAATTATATGTTACATTAATATCATATACAGTAATTTGCATGTATCAGACTCATGTACACCTACGCATGTAAGATAAGGAATGAACATTGTGAGAACGCAACTACCCTGAAAACGTTTCTGCCTCCGTTGTGCTGTGCCGAGTGCCCGAACGAAAGAACGAAAGAGTAAGTCCGAAACTGCAGGCATGCGCAGAACGCGCGCTAGCTCTATCTTTTTTACTCCAGTACAGAGGATCTATGAAAGAATGTATTGATCCTGGTGGTCCTTATAAGGATAATGGAAAACTATGATCAAATTATTGCATTGTCATCGGTCCCTGATACGTATGCAAAGTCTCAAATTAATCAGACTTCTGGAAATTGGTGAAAATTATGCTTAAAGATTCCGTTACATACAAAGTTACAACCCAAGATAATAAAAAAAAAATAAAAAATTAAAATAATAATGAATAATAATGAAAAAAAGGCCTTCGCTCCCGTTGAAGTACTACGTACAAAAGGTAGAGACAATGTTTCTGAGAATAAGCGTTTTTCCTTGTAGCAGGTATTTTGTGATTTTTCAGTTGATTAAAGACGGTCTAATAAAATTTCATTATGATATTCAAATCAACTTAAGGAACTGTTTGGATTTTTTCCACCGTGATACATATCTTGCATTTTCCGTTCAGAAAACCTATTACTTGAGCTTTTCAGTGGATACGGAAATGAGTTATGAAACTTTCTCACTTGATTGAGCAGTTGATCACACAATGTTGAATATTCAATGAAAAAAGATTTATTCATCTTCTTCTCTGACCGAAACAAGCTTGTCTTGATATACATTTTGAACAAGAAGGAGCGACTTCTATTGCCTGTCGCGTCATACAGACAAGGAAATAATTATTCAAGAAAGACTATCTTTTCCTGTTTCTGGCTGAATCAAATGCCTTCGACTTCGACCGAATTCCTTCAGCAGGTCCCGCGCCATATATGAGGAACATCATATACAATACAATAGAGATATTCTCAAGGGACCAAATCTTGAGCCGGGTATAGCACCACAGCCTGATTTCTTCTATTATTTCAATTCAAATTGATTTTTTGGCTGAACGGTTCTTTATCAAGTCCCAGTATCTCAATTTTTGACAATGGTTGTTCATCAACATGTTTTAAACTAAGATAAAAACTACAATGCTGGATGTATTGATTTATATCAATTACAATTTAACATAAATAAAGAATAAATATTTTCTATGATACATATCTAACACGGATAAGATTATACATGTATATATGATACAAATGTTAATTCATAAACTAAATCTCACACATCAAATGCAGGAATGGAATGGTTTGAATCTTACTTATGTGAATGAAAATAAGTATGGATTGATAATTAATCGCGTCAAATAGATACAAAAGTCTTTCCGCTCCGTCGATGTTCTTAAAAACATATCCGAGATGAGAGAACTCTACCAATGTGTATATTTCTTGTGAGTGATTAATTCCTTTTCACGAATCGTTTAATAATAAGTGTATTCTGGTTTATCTCCTTCTGGACATTAGTAATTTAATAAATCTGTTATTCTATCTACAAAATTGAAAATGTCCATTGTTTGGACTCAGTTTTGAAGGATAATTCATAATCAGTCCAAAATTCCAACAAACATGTCTCTTAGACATGTTCAGACACAGTCCCATTATGTTTTTTCATATGATTACGAGGATATACAATCATTGACAGTTTGATTCATAATACTGGTATAGCTGAGTTTCAAAGAGGAGTATACAATTTTCGTAAAACAAAATCACATCGATATTATCAAATACTGTTCTCGGTAATTTCTTCTGTGATACAAACACTCATTTACAAACACTCATCCACTCCTCTGAAATACACGTATCGCACTGAACTTGGCAGCACCAAATAAACTTGCAACGGCATCTTTCAACTACTCTTTGTTTGATGAGGTTGTAGCCTCTTCCGCAACAGAGATTTGAGCAACTGTCAGCCTCAGCTGTTGTCGTTCTATTGCAGAATCTTCCAGTGGTGCCATGGACATCCAAAGATTGATCTTTGTCACAAAAACTGGGGGATTTCTCGTAGTAGAGGAGATCGTAGGACAGATCCCGCTTGTGTTTGTTTTTGCGAGGATTCCATTGCTTCTGCTTAGATTTTCCCTTTCTCTTTTTATGGTTGATTCTGGAATAACGAAATGAAGATGTGGTCAGATGGTGAGCAAATTCATATGAAAACGATGTTGGATTTTTTCATTTTAATAGTTTCAGAATCAAAACTAGGTTACCAATACACATAGTCGGAAAATTGAAAAAATAATTTGTGAGCTTCATAGAGTGTAATTAGAACGAAAAATCCTTGGGAAACACCTGTTGTTCATTAGGTTCCTAGATTCTTGAACAATCAAAAAAGGAATACTTCATTATATTCATCGGAATACTTTCATGAAAGATTGTCCACAATATAAATAAGTTGTGCAACATACATGAGGCAAGAAAGGTGAACTTGTAACAGAACACTGTTTGGAAGTTTTTTTTATTGATGTTTTTGTACCTATTATGAGTAATCGTTCTACAACAGTATACTGTCACTTCCGAACTCATAAAATAAACAATACTCACTGGTTGAATTTTCTCATTGCTTTTTTTCCCAAGTTCTTTTGATCTATCAAAATTGCCGAACCGAATTTTTCTTTGAGTTCCCTTCCAACCACCCAAAAATCTGGGACTGCCCTCCAACAGGTCTTCAGCTCACAGCTTCCAGATACTCCGTGACATTTGCACTTCAACTGCATGTTGCTGGACACTGCCTGGTGATAAGAAAAAAGATATTATTGAAGTGATCAAGAAAATAAAACGAATATTCTATTTTGATTGGTATTGACAAAAGTGAAAGTTTCTGGAGTAGTTCAGAATTCACACCAGGGTATCTCTTTTATTCAACAAAATACAAAAAACAAGTTGTAATCATGTCTCGAGCCTTTCCTGTGATGTTTTTGTTATCGGTTTTTCTCTCACATTCCCCGAAATATTCCTAACAATTTATTTGTCAAATTGCCCTACTTCTTTTCCGTTCCAAATGTTCCTCTGTGTCACAGTGAATTCACAAAAATATATAATAGGATTTTTTACTAATAGAAAAGACATCAAGTAAGACTTAATTAAATGTCATCAGGGAGTTCAATAATATTCTTAACTGCTATTCGATGCACAATGCTGCGGTAGAAATACTATTTTTGGGAATTTATGTATTCTTTTGATTCTAAATCCATATGCTATCGTATACAGAAGATGAGAAGTTCATTCGGAATGAAAATGAAGTAAAAGGGCATTTTGAGAAAATAGTTGCAAGGTTTATCTCAGGGAGAGTGGAAAGAAAACTGATTAAGAGAACGTATACTATTGAAAAAGATGAATTTTTCAATATTAGTATTTCTGAAATCATGCTCCATTATTTTCTATTGACCTGGAAATCTTTTTCCTTTCAACTATTCACCGTTGTTCCTCCCTCGCTCCTAGAAACTATTCACCTAGTCCCAAGTAACTATTTACTTATTGGGGTTGGCATCTCACAAGGTTAACATCACTCTTCAGGTTTATTTTTTTGTATTTTTTTCCTTAGGCACATACCTCTTGTTTTCTGGTTTGAGAAAGTGAGGTTATCGATCACAAATGTAGTACCTTAGTATTTGGTATTGAACTTATTCTTAGTACTGCTTGAATGTCATTATTTTTATTTTCTTCTAGGTAGTTAGCACTACCTGAAGATTGTTGAATGGCTGACCTCGTCTTTAGATTCAGTATTCAATAAAAGGATTCTGCAGTAAACTCAAAATTGAAGACTAGGCAGATGTTTACAAGTCAAATGACACAAACGAAGCTTTGTACAATTCAGTAAAATATTCAAGTATTATTTCGAATTATATTCCCAAAATTTAAAGAAAAACTGTGTCGAACACAAAAGTGTTTTTCGATTCAGCTGGGATGAATGAGATGAAAGATCAACTAGTTTTTTACCAATCAAGAAGTCACTGGTTCGTCTAAATGTTAACAGGTAGACACGGACGATCCATTTTGAGTAGCAACAAAATTCAATAAATTTTCCACTACTTCGGCCTCTGAACTCTTGTCAGGAGCCTCTGAACTCTTGTCAGGACATATGGATATTGACAAAAAAGGGGTTTCGAAAGAGCAATTAACTTTCACGAGAAAACTGTTTTCTTGAGTCCAATTACGAAACATGAAACTAAATCGATAATGAAAAATATCAGAAAAAGGAGCAAAGGACTAGATGAACTGCCCATACATATATTGTAATGATGCGTTCAAAAAATATTACTGTCTTGACCTACCTCACTGATAAGTCTTTCAGTCAGGGATTTTTCCCAGATGAACTTGAGATAGCCGTAGTAAAACCTTTACACAAAAAAGTAAATAGTTGACTGATCCAATTTCAT